>VUJU01000473.1:0-17003 GCA_009835225.1 Aphis craccivora
TACTTTATCTAGTGAAAAATTACTGTCAGTTTAATCTAACTGAACCTACACTATTTTGTATTACACAAACACGGTTTGTTCGCATTAGAGTATTTTACATTTTTACAAAATTAATTGAGATATGTTTACCATTGAGTAACATTTAGTGGTGATCATTAATAAAATATTACTCGTAATATTATTACAGTTAAATAAATAATTCTATTAAGAAATTTTATAAAATCGAATATGATATAAATATTATAGCAGTACTCTATAGTATTATATACACTTCTATAATAACTGTTCATATTATTATTTTGATTGAACCAAATGTGCACCGGCAAAATAAGTGATCGTTTTTGATTGAAAAATAATAAGATATGGGTATAAATAACAAACGATAAATACGACGTCAAATCAATTTTGGTTTTTCGTATTTAGTCAGACTAAATCGTACGTATTTTTGTGTTGAATAAAACAAAACATTATATACATTACATAACACAGGTAAGTAATATTTGTTGCGTTTTGTATACAAGGTTCGATGAAAATTTAATTATGTAACCTGTACGTTTATAATTACATAACGGAATTAAAGTAATTAATACTAGGTAACATTTAGTGGCCGATTCAAACCGATTTATCGGCGGATCAACACACGAATAATTTAGTTTTAAAATTATAAATTGACCGAAGGTTCACTTAGTAGGTAGCAGTCACACTACGGTGTAAAAATGTAATTGCATGTACAAAACTGCAGTCGTTTTACAGTTTTCCGTTTTAAGTGGCATACCCACTTTATATTATCTAAAACACGCATATTATAATAAAGGGGTAGGCAGGTATACGTACCTAAAGAGTTTTCCTCTAATCGTACAGCATCAGCAATAGGATTTCAGTGCTGACGACCTATTATTGTGTAATATATTACTATTCGCTTGTGTGCGGTGTTCCATGCACGTGTGTAGACCATCATATAATAAAACGAAAAAAATCAACACAAAATTTTCTTACTTGTTTAGTAGGTATAGTATAGCGACAAGCGCGTATTACGATGGCGACACGGTCGCCTACGCTCCGCCGTTTTTCGCGATAACTTTCGAAACGATTTCGCGTTCTTTTTAAAATAAATAATATTACCAAGTCGGTAATCGTGCACACGGGTCGTTTTTCTATATTATTATTGTGCTATATTTTTCTTTTTATTCTTTTAGTCACCTCAGAATTTATTTTAAGGCAATCGTGTATCGTTTCTTTCAAACGCCGAACGTGACATGATGTTTGTGATATTATATTACAACAATAATGCGAGCGCGATAATTGTTAGGCCATTAAAATGTAATATTTTTTAATGAGTACCTAAGCAATTCATTATAAATGCTATTATATGTGTATATGTGTATTACAATCTCTGAATGCTCATAATAGATTAAAATATTATTCAATATCCTTTTTCAATTTTTGCTAAATTGTACCCACAAGAAAGCAAAACCAAAAATAAGTTTAACTCAAAGCTTTTTTTTTAACTTATAAATTTATTTTAAAATGGTAATAATCGATATAATAAGTATTGTTCATGTTGACTCATGTCGTAGGTTACTTTTTCACACCTCACCACGCTACTTATGACTTAATATTGTAGTTATTAAGAGGACGTCACATAATATTATGTTGTTTCCATTTTACAAATGTAGGTACAACAAATTTGTGTTTAGTAGAAATCAAAATATTCTATTAATTGGTACATAGTGAATTAAACTATAATTAAGCAAATTGTGATTAAGATAAATAAATGCTAGTATAGTTTATTAAAAATTTAAATATCGTAAAAGTTCAACCAGAGATCACAGATAATATTTTTTATCTAAGTTTGCATTATAGGTCAATTTACTAAAATATTAAGTCTAAAAAGACAACACGTTGATCTCAAATTCATCATGTCGTCGTATGTATGTAAGACAAAGAAAATACATGCGGGTGTAACGTCCTCTTAATCATGACAAAATATATAGGTATGTCAGCAACTTTGGGATACGCATATCCACGGGAAGTACACTCACTTTTTACCATGTGTTACGTTCTCCATCTCTGATTGGTTGTATATATCATTCCATTCCATTCGGAGAACCTAACACACAGGAAATAAAGGGGATGCGCAGACTACATTAGAATTCGTATTGTTGCTGACATACCTATACTTTTTGTCATGCTTTTAATGTTATATTTACATGAGGTATAGATAGGTAGTGAAAGGAAATACAAATTTCAAACGAACTATAATACCTAATAATAATAAAAATTATTAATATAAAGTTTAGAAATTACTGCATTAGTGCATTATGAAGAGTATGATGTTTTTGAAAGCTCCTATTTCCTATCCGTTCGTTACAGTAAAAAGCGCTCTATTCGCAAAGCAAACATTTGTATAACATCATGTTCGTCATCCTTATGGAATTATCTAAGGACGGCGCTTTTTATAACATTCGTGATTTATACATTTTATAAGCATATAATAATATGCTCTATTACCGTCCTAGACGGTATTCGGCACGGTTAGTGAAAAGGGATTTTTGATATTTATAATGTATCATCGCGTGCGTGCTTTAATTCGCCTACATTGCACCTTCAACATACGGGTACCTACTTATAATAACGTACCAAACAGTATTTCGAGTGTATAGTAATATCGCATACAACGAATCGTATAGTGGTAAGGGGTTGGCCGAATTATTCCGGTTGCACCGTGTTAGCCCTTTAATTCGAAACCCTTGCTTGTCTGCCACAGTCGCCAAAAGTTACAGGTCACGTCCCGTCCATTAGCGTCGAATGGTTTTATTTTCGGGGCCGTTCCGCCGGTGGTTCCGTGTGACGTTGACGGATATAATATTATATTATTACAGTGATAGAGTAGAAGGACGGTGGATTCGGAGTTTTCCTTCAAAACGAATAGCTCCGGATTTCTTCCCCCCCATGATTATTGTCGTCATATTGTACTACAACCGCTTGGAAATCACAATTGTTTTTGACTCTGACCAACTGACGAGCACGGTATTGTATACGTTACGTTACTGACAATGTAAACCAATTCCCTGCAGGCATAGTAGGCATACAGTATACTTTATATGGTATTTATGAACATTGTAATAAAGAATATGAAACTATTTTTCAGTTTTACTCTTTGTATTTTAAATAATATTATCTAGTCACTCATCAAAATTCAAAGCTATTTAAATGTATATAATATGGTCTATCAAAATAATTTTAACAATCAAAAATTTAACAAATGATTAGTAATAAAGCAATTTTAACTTTTAAGTTATTGTAATTATATTTGTAGTTTAAGAATTATGTAAGACTGCACAATTATAATACATTGAGTAGTTAACATGTAAGTGATTTTTGGATGTACTATTTGTGCCGTGAAGTCGTATATAAATATAATATGCATAAGTATTCCGTAAACGGTCGTAAAATGCTTAAATACAAACAAAATTAACTAAAATATTTATCATTTTAAAAATTGTATTGAAAAAAAAGTTAAGTTGATAAATATTGTTCTAAAACCAAGACGTAGGTACCTATTACAAATATATTATATTGAATAAAGCAGAAAAATAGCTGTAGTTTAAACTTACCGAGTTAATCCAGGTCACGAATAATTTTACCAACATTGGCCATCAGAATGGTGCAATATACTTTCCTGTACGATAAAAGTATACATTTTCTGGTTTTCTACTTTGAAAGTAACATAATATTATATTATATAATAATATATTATTATTGTGTATGAAAACTGCACTGGTAGTATTGTGTGGTGTAAATGCCAACTACAATAGTAGTGTAAAAGTATATTAAAGAAAAAAATTAAATTTTTCATAACACATACAAATATTTATTAATGTAAATACATATAAGTTATACCATATTGTGTCGCTGAAAGTAAAAAAAAAAAAAATAGTTGGTGACCTTAAAGAGTGTTACGACCATCGAGTTGAAAACTGTTGAAGTAAAGCTGGTGTACTGATGGCGGCAACCACAACCACAAACATATCTCCATTAAATTTATGTCACGGGAAAAGTAAGGAATCAGGGATTTTGTAATGACTTCGAGGTTTTTGCACGCGGACCGATTTTAATGAGTAAAAATTCTCGTTTCTCAATTAGTGCATACATCATGGAAAAATTATAAACGTAAATGAATATAATGAAAATATTTAAAAGAGTTATATTACACTAAAATATAAATATGTTCTGTTACCAACTGCTATGTTGCTATTATAATCGTAAACGTATAATTGTAATTATGATAGTTGGCAATTCACATGTTAACTGTCTTGGCAATTGTACAATAAGACATTGGTTGTCAGTTCATGCTTAAAATATATTTTTGATACATTTAGTTTTGACTGTGTCGGTAATATCATAACTGACAACATTTCTTATTCAAGTTCTTTGTCATGTCAAAAAATGACTGACTTACTTGATTTTTTTCCAATTGTAAATTGACAAATTCAAATATAATTTGGTTAAAGAAACGAGACAAATTTCTTTTTTATTCATTTTTGAAAGCCGATGCTAATAAGTAATGACATTTATTCCCCGGTGTAAATTAATAACAAATCGTCATTTAGTCATGATTGATAAAACAGTGTACGTAGATAAAGGTTATATTCCTAGCCACTACATTGTTTATACGTGAACTGTAATTTATTCTTTAATAGTTCTTCGTCTTGTTACAACATTTTCTAGAATTCGTGGGATACCTAAACAGTAAATTATATAATATTGTACTAGGTACATAACGTGTAAGGGCACGTTAGACATTTTTACTAAAATATTTTGATGGGAAGGTGGGACGGCATATTTAAATTGCAGTTATTCAATTATCAATAAATTCGTTTCTTTATTAATGTATTTTTTTTTGTTTTGAATCGTGGGCATATGCCTGCTTATAGTCTCTCCGAAATTTTACTTGGCATCACAATGAGGGTGAATGTTTTAGTGCTTTCTACTGAACGGTTTTCTTTTTTCTGTTTAGTATTTGATATTTTTTTTCCGTAAACCTATTTTACTTTATAATACGACATGCGTAATATTATTATGTTGTTGCAATAATTAAATTTATATCGACACGTGTAAGAAAAATGGACGATTAATGATGACGAATGCCCGCAGTCTCGTGGTTTTATGCGCAATGTCCCGTTAATTAGCGCGCACGTTCGAGTCCACGACGCGATATTGTTACGCGGAAAGTTGTATTAAGAGAACGGCCCAAAGAATGGCAGAGAGAACAAGGAACTCGGTATAATTGCAACTCTTAGTTTGACGGTATGGAAGGTAAGTAAACAATTGTACTAAATCCTTCATTAGGAGACCTAGTGGACGACGGAAGGGACGTTGGCAGAGGCCGTGGTGGCGTCGGTTTTGAGCAACCCCGTGAGTGGCGGAGAGTGGCTGTGGGGTGAAGTTATTTGGTTAAATTATTTATGTGGCTCTGTGAAGGTCACAGGTTTACACCAGCATGATATATTACAGACAAATACTATATAAGTACATATACCGACCTCGGAAATTCCCATTTCGTAACTCTTACTTAGTTAACTTAAGGGCTATAACAATATATAATAACATTTGAACAACAACAGCACTATGTTATATGTTTACAATAACGTGTAAATAGCGCGTACGTATAATATTGTATTATATCCGTACTCGTTTTTTATATTTTTTTGAGTTTGAACTCAGTGTCGTAGTGCTAACAAACCCTAACGCTACTAATGTTTAAAATAATATATTATAATAATAAATAATAACACATAAGTACTTAATATCGTAATTTGGTCAAAAGGCGTATAATATATTTATCTAAATTAGAACACTAAAGGTACAAGCTTATTAAATTTTTCTGTAGAGTGTATGATTTTAATTTAGGTAGTTAATTGATAATATAGGTTTAGGTATATTGGAGACTTTAAGTGCGAGATGTTATGATACAAGCGTACAACATACACATAGTGATCAAAAAAGTTTCGATTTTCTTAAGTGTAAGGTATTTATTTTAAATTATTTTATGACTTGTGAAAAAAAATGTATTTCATAATTTTCATTATTTTAGTTCCTTTAGTTTTTGAAATGATAACATTTATTTTTAACATCTTATTTTGAAGCAGAAAATTTATCGGAATATTTCGATACACAAAAACTTAATTTAAAATGACTTTAGTTTCAAGTTAAAAAATTTAAAAAATATATGTATGATTTTAATATTTGGTTGATAATATGATTCTCATCCAAAAATTTGTGTAGACAAAAATAAACAGAAAAGGAAATCGGTACTTCGTATCTGGAGGAAAATGGCCCTTCCCATACCATCACCAAGTCCCAATTAGGAATCTTATATTCGGGCAGTCGGCCACCCCCAAACGAAAACGGTTTTTTTTTCGTGTAATTTAACTGGTGCAGAATGCATAACAGTCGGTCACATTGGCGGCTAATGCTACAAATGATCTGTAAGTGTACACACACATATAATTATATAGATATTATACACATTGCACTCACTAATAGTTCATACATCTCTGCGGAATGCAATGCAAAAGTCAATAAGGTCGGTTTAATCAAATAATATCATAATATATTGTTCAAAACCGGCCACCCGAGCGCACTGAAATATATGTATATATATACTACGTAGGTACCTGTATATTTTCGCCCGAGTATTTATCTTGGAAACGGACGGTGTTGTACAATTGTATTATGTAATAATGTATACCATAAACGTGTATACTAAACAAATGGGGCTGATAATGTATGTAATAATAATAATAAATTCTCGATAGGCATTTAAAATTTATGGATTCTGTAATAATATTAAATAAATTGTTTAATTTTTTTTTTCATATACATATTTAATAAACTCATCGTGAGCAGTCATTTTGTGATATTAGCAAAATTAAATTACACAATATTTAGAACTTTAACAACATGATCATTGATCATATTATTTTAACGACTTCTTAAATACTTGATGATGCGGTACAGGGAATTGGGTGTATCTTCTCGAAAAAATCATTAGTGAATATGAATTCAATTGGAGTGGAGATAGAGTTGCAGTCCTGGTTTAGTGATGTAGTATTAGCGATTCTGCAAGTATTGAATTTTCTTCGTCCTGTGCGTACCTAAAATATATACGAATTCGCTGAAAGTATGTTTTAATTACAATATTTTGAGCAAATCGAGCAGAAATCTTTAGGTATATACTATGTAGGTAGTGATAGGTTGTATACACTTATGGGCAGTTGTAGTACAGGCATCGACAATTTTAAAATTTGGTAACGATTATCCTTACACTAAGGATTGAATATGATGAAGGTATACAATTCAAGACTCTAGATGCTAGTTTAATATCAAATTTATAATGATTTGAAATAGCTTTAAGTGTTTGAAGGTTGAGTTACAGTGATCTCGATTACTCAATTACAACTATATTTTTTATATTTTATGATTATTTTATTTTTACGATCGACTTACATTTTTAAAAACGTACTAAAAACTCTGCAATAAACTAAGAATGATTGAATGATAATAAACTGTTGGTACTCTACTAAGAGTAAAATTTCACATTTTCCTACTAGGTGAATGTAGTTAGCAAGTTATAGCATAGTGATCATAACTTAAAATGTCTACGATACGAGTTTTGTGATATTATTTGTGGAATCTGCAGAGAGCTGATGAGTTAGTTTTTAGTCATTATTTATAAAAATAAAAACAACTAGGTAATTAAATAGGTTGTATTCACATTAAAGTAGAAATTAATATAAGTTTAAGTACTAATATATATATATATATAATATTATATGGATAAAACTTTTTGATTTTTTTTACTATATTTTATCAGGATGGTTTTGTTATGGTAAATATAAAATTTCGATGTCACCGTAAACTAGCTTTTAATTTTCAAAATAAAATTTCATGTACGACATTCATACACTTTAACGTGAGTAGTCATCGCAGCACGCGATGGAAATTGTAAAATATATTTGAATATAAATGTTTTGAAAATAATACGATTTTTATGGATGTAAGAACACGTCTCACGTAGTGTACCGGATTGATCAAACTATTATTGTACACGATTTGCCTGTAGTAGCTTTTATAGCGAGTAATGTCGTAATACAGGACACTTGATGAAATATTGTTAGCAACAACGTCGGTATGCGTTTATATTTTCAATCCGCTTCAACTGCCGTCACGTTATGCCATTCGGTGCCTCTGCAACGCGATCGTAATTCAATTGTAAACATTAAACACAAAATCTGACGTCCGCGTTTTTATTGCTAAATCAGTTAATTCCAACTCGAAAAAAACACCTGTGTATACCTAGTAGGTATTACCTACCTATCGACCTAAACATTTAAATTTTTGTACACGAGTACGCTCAACAAACACGCTTTATATCATATTATATACATTATACATAACAATAACACGAGCTGATCGAAATTTATCGTGAAATAATTAATATTTATCATTCCAGTACTATCGTATGCGTAAATTATTATTTTCGGTTGGAAAATGGGATTCTAAAAATAATATAATAATATTTTGAACATATTATAAACGATTGATTTACACTGATGGCGATGGATATTCAATTCGTCATTTTGAAATATTTACACGAATAAAAATATAAAATACTTATTGGTAGTGTATGAAAGTTCCATTACTGCATTATGCGTTATATTATAGGTAGGAATATTAAATATTAATGTATTATAATTATATTAAAGTTGCATGCATATTGTATACCATATTATACGTACCAAGTGTATGAAAATATGTAGTAAGAAATTCTTTGAGAACAGACATACAACTCAATCAACATTATTATGTGCATAATGTGTACCATATTTAGTATTTACCTACATTAATTATGACGTTATCGTCTATTTCTATAATTAAATAATATTTTAGAGCGCATATTTAATACGTTAGATATTTCTGATGTTGTATTAAACCTATGTATACCAAAAATGTAAGTATTTAATTTGTATGTATATAAATACAGATTTAAAAGATAAAACGTATATTTTAATAATAGGACACCACACCCATATGTCATGTGTTGTATCTGTCTTACAAACACACAACATAGTACATTTTCATTCGGTAGGTGCAACTAATTTTGTGTGTTTAGCTTAAATATTAGGGTAAAATTATATATTATCAAACTTAAAGGTAAAAAAATTATATTTTATGTTCACTCCACAGTTTTTTTTTACTGTATTTTAATTTTTATGTGAATTATGAGCATTTTTAAATATTAATATTTTACATACTTATAAGTCGCTTAGATATTCTTACCTTTAAGTTTGATAATAGGTTATTGCACTCAAATATTTAAGCTAAACAAACAAAATTAGTTCTACTGAATAACAATTTAGCATGTCGTACGTTTGTAACTTTGTAAGACAGATAAAACACATAAGGGTGACATCCTTTTAAATCATTTTCTAGTGTTCCTGAAGTATTTAACTCATTATCCGCATGATAATAATAATATGTCCATAAGTATGCATTTTAATTTGATTTTACAATAACTAAGATTAATAATAAAATAAAAATAATATAAGCGTACAGAATGGAATAATTATATAGAAACTGAACAGATGTTATAATATTATTTTATTTTAAATCAAATCTCTACCGTTTCATCTGGTTTCTTCTAAAGCAAATTAAGATCTTACGATTCGTCGATTTAAACTATTCATAATTTGTACATAGGTCCCTGCACATTTTCGCAATACGATTTGGATTACCTATCTATTGCTATATTATATACCATACATCACTTAATTACCTTAAAATAAATCCATAAAAAAATGATAAAAATAATAAATGTATACAGATACTTTAAATTTGATATTATACAAACGATATATATAAAAAAAAAAATATATCAATTATTCTGTTATACATATAATTGTACAATTATATGTATATATGTTAATATAGAAACCTTAAGATTATAATAAACGATTTGTGATAAAAGTAAATTGCCATTGCAGATTCTACCAAATACTATATGACTGCTTTTAACATAATGTCTTAAACTATTTTATAAACATAATAATATTAATACAAAATTAAAACTATTTAGGTTTTATCATTTAATTGTTGTTGTTTGTTTGTTTGTTCGTTTTTTTTCTTTTTAATCGACATTGTTAAGTTTAATAATACGAATACACACACAAAGACTTGTTTAAACGAGGTATTATTATGTCTTCTTTCTTTAAACAATAATGCTCTAAAATATTATGTATTATGTATTTTAAATTATTTTCTCCCTTTGATAGGATCCTGCAATCTTACACACGAGTAAAAGAAATAAAAGATCTTCGCTCATTGATAATTTACAAATGTATAGTAATTTAACGACGCTTAAATATATTTTAATGATTTCTTGAAAACAAAAAAAAAATAATAATAAGTTATAATATCAAACAGTCTACAATATTCAATAGTCCCTGTAATTTTTTATATCGGAAATATAATATTATTATACTTATATAGGTACTTTTTAAGCTGTTTATTTATTGTATTAATAATATATACCTGTTACTGCACGCAAAGCGATACGAACGATTACCGCCGTGACATCAATTTTATTATTTATTATCGACCAGGGTGCTCTTGGTATGTGTCCTTGGGAATTATATTATTCCATACATCGTTTCTCACTCACGTAACCTGCCGCTAACCCCGTTGAACATATTAATAAGAAATAAACTCTTCTCATTAGTTCAATATACCTATTCAATGGACATAAGTTATTTAACTTTAAAAATGTTACATAATAATATTATATAGATTGATTTTATACGATGAATTGGCCATCTCATATTTATATGATAAATGGAAGTAATGTTGTTTTAATTTAAAATCTTATATTTAATAATTGAATCTTTATATTTAATAATCCTACAAATACTAGGATAATAGTTTAAAAACATATTTCAAAAATGTATTTTAAAATTACTGTCTGAGACACATGCCGTGGTGAGACATTCTGTATATAAATATTTATGAAGCTCATGGGACGATAATTAATTCGATTTTCTCCATGGGAATACCCTGTTTCCTGTGCACTTGGTGTGAATAGGTGCCCCAAAACTGTATTACGCGCTCCAATATCTAACCATATATAATATTATATTGATATATGCGCATACAACGGAATAATAATGAACTAAACAAATAATGCAAATAATTTCCTATCTTGAGAAAATAGTATATTATTATATTGTATTCAATCGAATCGGCCCGATGACCTGTGGGGTTAACAATAGGTGAATTTCGGCTGGAGCCAATTTTACAACGACTAACGACGAGGCAACGGCCACGGGTGGAATTGTTTGTTGTAATGTATTCGACTTTATTATTGTTGTTATTTCATTATTATTTATGTGATTATAAATATCGATCGTCCTCTGGAATTGTTCTGCCTTTATTTTTCGTTTCGTTCTCATTCGAAAAGTATTTCGCAGAAAATAGTTGTACAATTTAAGTAAATAAATCTCACATTTATCTATACTTAATAGCTTTTTTCAGTTGTGGAAAAGTTGAATAGCATTTATAGTAATACGATGAATAGCATTCACCAACACATTTTTAAATTAACTCATTTTAAAAATAGCATTATGAAATAATAGTTTGATTCTTACTAACCTGAGGAGTATCCGAATTTCAAAAGATTTCCATCTAAAAATCTATATTATATTATTTAAATATACATTTACATTGAAACGTTTTAATTAAAACGTAGTATGTATGTTTAACAACTGATAAGATAATAACATCTTAATTAAAATTTTAAATTAATTTGTGTGTATTTAGAAAATATTATAGCCGTTGTTTAGGAACATTCGTTATTGTTGTTACTTTGAGATATGAAAATATGTAAACTGGTAATTTAGTTAATAATAATTAAATTTATAATTATGCTAAATGGAATATAAAGTTTAAACCATTTTACGTCATTGCTTTTTATATGAATGTATGTGGATCATGGGTTATATTATTTTTATCTGATTTTTATTTAAAAGTGAGAGTATTAGAAATAGATAAAATGAGCATTTTTAAAAGTGTCACCTGCGGGTATTTTTTTAGGTTTCATACACAAATAAAAATTGAAATAAATTTGTGTATGAAACCTTTTTCGTCACACAATTTTTCTTGTAACAGCAGTGATGACAGAAGTAAAAATGTCAAATAATCACATCATATTTAGTTACAATACATATAAACATAAATACAGAAACTTTACAGTAAATCGCTGTGAAAAACAAAGAAAATTATTAATGTAATATTTCAACTTTTACAATTTTGTATAGTATTCCAAAGAAGATATGTAATTTTAACCCCGATTTCTTGTATTTATGATTATGATAATTAGCTGATTATATTGGATCGCTGAATGGACAGTCAAAAATTGATTTTAGAGATGAAAGTCGACTGTAAAAAATGTATTTTTTATAAAGTTTTTCACAACATTTCCAGGGACCATTGAGATATTTAAAATTGTAATCTTTTTATGAAGTACCAAATAGAAAAAGTCTCGAGTAAAAAATAAAAGAAATAAAGAAATGAAAAAGCGTACAGCCACAAAAAAAATCTCTGTAAAATCAATAGCATCATCGTTTTGAATCTAAGAAAGGAAATCGCTAGGGATACATTTTGTTTATACATACATACATATTATATTATATTATTTCAAAAAGATTTTTTTTTATTAATAACATTAGGGATTGCATATAAATTTTAGGTTATGACTAAGTGCATATTTTATATAAAGTAAAATACAATTAACATAATTCCATGAACATAATAGAATATTGCATATATAATTCATAGAAATGAATTTAAATCTTAGATGAATTGGAATACAATTTATTAAAACAAAACGTCAACCCTTTTTTCCTATATTTTAAAAATATATAATTGAATGTCTGATATTTAATTATTTTGATAATGTTTGTTCAGTTTTGGTTTTGATGTAATAGGTTTCGTAGAATGAACTACGCTAATGCAATTTTTAAAAATAATTGACATGACGTTATAGTAAAATATTACAAAGAGTATAATATGTATGACGTATACCCTTAAAAAAAAAAAATTAAAATTAATGAATTGATTAGATAGCTAGGTATAAGTTGATGAATTTGGATTTAAAATGTCAGCATGTCTGCCAGTTAAAAAGTTTTAATTTATTTTATAGCAGTGTAAAAACATTAACTATGTCGATTGAGTACACTCATAATTAATTAATTAATACAAATAAATTTATTTTTAAATTCAATAATGATTTAAATTATATTATATGGTGTTTGGAGACAATTAAGTTTTTTTGTAGTTAAGTTACGTACAAAATGTATACATAAGGATTCATAAAAATAACTTAGGTAACTAAATTATTTATATTTATATAACTAGTAATGATACATATAACTATTGTTATTTTTTATAATATTTATCATATAAAATATATTACATTATAATTCCTTTTAGAAACTGTGAAATTTAGTTTATATTTAAATTTGTTTATTTTTTTTTACAATGTGTATATAAATCAGTCTACAATAGTAATACATATTTCTACCTTTACTTAAAAAAAGGAATACATTTTAAGTATATGAACTAAAATAAAAAAAATAATTATGTACAAATAATAAATATAATGTTTTTGAAGTGGACTTAATATATTTTAATAAAAATAAAAAATTGTTTACCTTATTGTCAAAATATTTTAATGTCCATCTTTATCATTTTCTTATTGTTTTACTAATCAATAAATTAATATTAATCAACAAGTCATATGAACCGAAATCAATCTAAGACCCGTATGTGTACGAAATTGACGACACTATCGTTCAAACCAAACTGTTTTTATTTTAATTTTTTCATTTGCCATTTTTTATACAAATTTTCATGGAAATATAATCTCGATATGATTTACGGCCACATAAATTATCATAATATTGAACTACTTTCACGTTTTATGAAATTTCGTATTTTCGCCGCACAGCAGTTTACCATTGTTGCAAGCTCCCTTGGGTGCGTATATTATATTATATATTATATAATATGGAATTAAGTGGGTACACTAAATTTTGGTCTTCTAGAAACAGCGGAAGAAGCGGGTGAAATTGCCATCGCAGATTTTGTGAAACAAATATATCTTAATACATTGAGCAGGTATCATACGTGATAATAAATTTTGCAAAACTGTATCCATAAAATAAGTATCTACTAATGCTTAATATCGACTCGCAGGCTAAACATACAGTAGGTATTTATACGTTATTTACGTGGTGATAAAACTGTAAAAAACACATTTCAATGCCCGTTGTACGCATAACATTGTATTGTAATGCAATATTATTGATGTAAGCAAGTAATAATATATTATAACAACTATTAGTTAACGTTCTGATCCAATCGACCGACAATATTTCATTAGTGCGTATTACAATAAAATAGTCATTAAATGTACTTGTTCATTCATATTACTATATTTGATTTTTAAAAATATTACTTTAACTTGATATATATTATACTAAATCTTAATAATATTGATAAAGACAAATATTTATCGCTACAACATATTTGTAAAATTATAAAAGAATAAACTAGAAAAACTAACAATCATTTATGAATATTGTTGTAGATACTACAATACAAATTATAAGTATAGGTTGTGTGTAATACTTTGAAGTTTGAAAATACTCTAAGAACCGTTGTATTTTACCCTCACTATTATTAAAATCCATTTTAAGTGATGTTCAAGTTGTGGCCTGAAATTTGTTGGACGTGGTTTTGGAACTACTCTTATAATAATTTTTATATTAACCTGAGTCTTGTATTGATCCTTCTGAAGTTCTTTCATAAGAGTAAATATGATCCCAATACATACTTATTTATATTCCCCATTACCGGTGCCAAACCTCCGCATATTCGAGATCGTAAGAACTAGGAAGACACTTATTTGTTAAATAAATATAATAACTAATTTAGACAAACTTTGTAATTAGGTTTTATTATTATTTTTATTATTATTATTATAACTTATAACGTACAGTAAATATTTATGATTTCATAAATTTACCAAAATGGCAAAAGAAAAAATCCAATTTCTTGAATGTTTGGTAATGTAAGTATACTTACAATGGATTTAACTTAATGCATAATAGCACTGTCCTCTATTACCTATATAAAAAATATTGACATTGATATCTATAATTCTTTTAATGTCTTTGAATACTTTAGAAATTACATCTTTGGAGAAAAAAATGCAAAATAACAATTGTCGAACTTTGATACTGATATTTTCATTAATTTCATACTGAATAAATAGACCAATATCTTGTAATTTTCCCCATGCACTTTAGCATAGATGGAATAAACAACCTTTGTTTTTTAACGACGGGAATTTGTGTTTGTACGCGTTTATTGCAGTCAACTCAAAGTCACCCATTAGGTATTCTGATGAGTAATACGCATAAGCTTTTCTCTCTACCGTTGCTTTTCATAGAATTTAATGATTATTTGAAGTGTTATAATTGCCAGTCAAATTTCCTGACAGTCGGTTGTCCTCACCTCACATAGTAAATAGTCCGTTCTCATTAAGATTTTTCATGTTAATATTCAAAGCGATATTTTTTAGTTTATTTAGTATTTTTATTAGTTAATATTAGTATAATTTTTGATACTGGATCGCGATCACCTATAATTGTGACTTTATCCTACCGTCATTCGTCGTTATTTATGCATAGTATACTGAATTCACGTTTTTATTCCCATTAGAAAAATATAATAATGGTATTATGATCAACGCTCTTACTTCTTTTACGTGCCATTTAAAGTATGTTAATTTGAACAGTAGATGGTTTTTTTTTTATTTTACTAAAAAAAGTTACTTTCAGAATTTCTCCTCATTTTGTTTGCTATTTACCATAGTTGTATTTTATCGGTACAGGCAGTACAGCAACGATGCAAAATAACAACAAAATAAGTTAGATAATAATATATCAAGTAGATGCTAAATTTTAGGTGTGAGAGTCACAATCAATGTTGACACTAAAATGTTTTCGATGATATTTTTTTGATAATTGTTAAGCATGACAGTTCACGTTTTTTTCGGATCTGTTAACTAGTTCCCAATAATATTGTATGCCTGATCAACGAAAACTGTGCAGCTAATCAAACAACGCACCGCTTGTTCACCAAGTGTTAATAATAAAAATCATAAATAAAAATACAATTATAAATTAATAACTTAAAACATAGAGATTGATGATCAGAAATTAATTGGTGAATGCAAAAAACAAAATACTTACTAAATGTATTTGTACATGAGGTCATTATCATTTTAAGCTCATTAAAACTTCCATGCTATATTTGTAAATACATTTCTATCATGAAGTTCTAGCTCTTTTTATAAAATATTAATTTTTAGATTCGATTGTTTGTATAATAACATGATACTCTTGTTATGATTCAATCATTGTGATCTGATATTAATGTGATAATAATTAGTATATGAAAATGCATTTTATTGGAATATTTTGTAGAAACAGAATAAAGTGTGTATTTATACGTAACTTTAAAAATCTCGTAGAAAAATCAAATAGGAATATGAGAGAATACAGAAAACCAAGTTATTTTAAATTTTACTTTTGAATTTGAATGTAACAACACAAGTTGCAACTGTGTAACTAGAAATGTGCGTTTACAAAGTATTTTTTTTTCAGAAACTGCCATATTTTATAAAATATATTGGCGTGCATTTGAATCAATAACAATGTTGGTCTTTATTGTATGGAGAGAACTTGAGTTTTAAATTAGTTTTCTTATAACCACGAATTCAATAAAATGGAGAATTACTTCGTTGCATTACCCATTTCAACAGCAAATTTGAACTGTGTGAAAAACACATTTATTTGATCATCTCTTATCACTCATTT
>VUJU01000473.1:17053-68924 GCA_009835225.1 Aphis craccivora
GCCTTTGTGGGGCACAACTGTTCGTCCAATGCTAGACATTCGTCAAAAGGAACAGAAGAAAATTTTGTTTTTAATAATTCAACTATCGGACGGATTTTGAACAGCCTATCACGATCTTCATGGTTTGAAGGGAGATCTAAATTATTATCATTAAAATGTAGAAATCTTTTTATTCTTTCAAAGTTATTTACGCTCATGCAATTCTTTATAGGGATATTTCCTAAATTATCTGACCAATATGACCTCGAGTTTGGAATATGGTCAACGGACATCATAATAAAAATTCCAAGAAATCTTTGTAGCTCAGTTTTTGAGACAGTAATTGGCTTTGAAGGATCCACTTGCGTGCTGTAGAGTTCTGTTTGCTTAATTATTATTGATAATAAACAGTCGTCGAAAAAATAATTAAAAAAATCTTTGGGCGTTTCTAAATTTTTTAATTCATTAGGCATTGGTAATTCAGAGTTAAATTTTATAACCGACTCATTTTGTGTAAAATTACCTTTTATCCACGTTGGTCGAACAATTCTTTTTTTATTATCTAAAATTGGGTTTTTTACCTGTTTTTTAGCAGCATTTTTATTACAACGAGTTATTCGTGTACATTGAACACGCATTGTATCTGTAGATATTTGTTCAAAATTTACATTTTGCATCAACGCCGGCGATGTTGAAGTTTGAACTTGTTCGGGATCGGGAGAACAATAAGTTGATTGGTCGGTAACTTCTTCATTTTCAACTAAAAAATATTCTGGGAGTGTAAAAACATCATTATCATCTTCTCTAATGCGTACAACAACACGGTCTTCACGAGGAGTTTCAGTTTCCTATGAAAATTATAATTGCAAAAATAATACAGTTCAATAAACAATTTATAATTTTTATTTACCTCATTTATATCTTCATCGTCACTTAGCTCAAAACCATCTGCATACTCGTCTTCACTATCTATTGGTATGTTTAAAAACGTTTCGATCTCATTATCGTTAAGAGCCATGTTTAAAAAAATATTTAAAAACCGCACAACAATAAAATGACAGACAACAGTAATATAAAAAATTATAGTCGCAAGAAATAGGTTACTGTTACTACTACTGGCACTAGTAGTACTGCATAGTAGTGCATATATGCACGTCAAATAAAACCGACTATAATATGTTGATAACGTAAAATACATAGATTGTTTGTGATTTTCCTGAATTACCATATATTAGAACAGCTAAAAATAATTTTTTCGATAAGCCGATACTATTTTTTATCCACGCAACAACACGGTCAACATTGGATGGAAGAGTACGGTTACGCACATACAAAAAAAAATACTTTTTAAATAAATTTAAAATATGTGCTGCCATCTATCGTTCAAATTTTAAGAAAAACTAATTTAAACTGGTTTAAACAAATGACCACCAGGATTTCGTTAGTTTAATTGAACATATATTGCATACAGAATTATCTAATGTACATAATGCATATATGCCCTTGTATGCAGTGTAGGGTTATATTATTGCCTTTCTTACGTGTGAATTTACGTAGGTATAGCAAATAACGTGTAATTATAATATAGTTAATAATCATTGAAATACCGTAACGACCGTTGCATAATATTATAATAATAAATAAATGACTTCGGGAATAATAAAAAAATATGTATAAAACCAGTTTAATAAATTAAAAATTTCGGTAATTTTACAGCAATACTTATTTATTATTATTATTTTTTTAATGTAGGCTTGTTTACCAAACGTCTAGTTCGAGTTTCCAAACTCAATTGGGGTTTCATTCGTCCGCCGCCTACGCGCGTCAGGTTAGGTTATCGGTAGATCTCGTTATACACTGTGGGTATAATATTATAATTATTTATAAGACTACGGAGACCGTGTTTTTCGATCATAGATTTATTTATTACACGGTATGCATATTGTACTCATTAACGCCGCATTCCGTTCTTAGAATTTGTCGTGTACTTGTCGTTTTCTTACACGAGCTCAACACATTTTATTATACCTTATAGTATGTTTGTATGATAATCAATAAGTCAAGTATCGTGTTACTACTGCTGCTGCTGATGCTGATCGACCTGTATGGCCTCGATGATATAACGTGATATTGTGGTATCTAAATGGTTTGCTTGAATATTATTTTTGAAATCAATAAAATAAAAATCGATTTTTTTTTTTTTTTGATAAAAACACGTGTATCGTGTTGAAATGTCAATTTTACATTAAGATTATATTTGAATGTGTTAGACCATTGTGACACGATAATTGTAGGAACAATAACGGCACACTAATAATATACGAGTATGACGGGGTGATAACAAACAAATACCAAAAACACCACTTGTATAATATTATGCAATTTATGCAATATGCATAATATATTAATATTATAATGTCGCTCCTATTCGTTTTAATTATTGTACGCTCTTACTGCGTGACCTACCTACCAAACCTTTAATTTGAGAAAGAAACGCGGAGGGTGAAAATTAGCAAATGTAATATTATTTTTTTCTATTATAGTTCTGTATTATTATACCACCCGCGTTTCCGTGATCGATAAATTGCATGTTATGATTGTTGTTATTATTTTAAAAAAAATGAGTTGATATTCTACCAATAAAAAAACAATATTCATTATGACTCCAAAATATGTGTGAGTAAAAACAATACAACCTAATCTTTCTTTTCAGCTAAGAAAAAAAAAACTTGTTCAAGAAACTATTAAACACGCGTTTGGACACGACTCGGTTTATGTACATGGTATATATAACGCATATCTAACTAGCCCGGTGACGATGACTGACGGTTTCTTACACGATACCTACTAAAATATTAAATTATTGCGTTCTGTGCTCTATAGTCTATGCTATGTATTTATACATTTTGACGGAAATTAATAATCTTTGATGTTTGTAGTTTGATTGAAGCCATATTAAGTCATA
The DNA here is from genome assembly GCA_009835225.1 of Aphis craccivora. Taxonomy (NCBI): domain Eukaryota; kingdom Metazoa; phylum Arthropoda; class Insecta; order Hemiptera; family Aphididae; genus Aphis; species Aphis craccivora. The sequence continues at coordinate 19,998 of VUJU01000473.1, forward strand.
GAAAATAAATCATTTGCTTGCGTTTTGCTTTGGAAATAGACCAAAGTAAGTTATGATGAATAATATATAATGTCGAAATATCACACACGCACACATACACATGGGAATTAATTAAAACAATAACTTAGGTAAAATCATCATAATATATGTACAAAGGTACTCGAACTAAAGACAACTATTATTTTAACAGATTCGTGAGAAATATTGTTGTCTTCGTATCGATTTTTTTATTTTTAACGTGAACACTAACCGACCAATAATAACAAATTGTTTCAATTTATATTCATATTGGAATCGTATTGTGTATTGTAAACAATGCGAATCGTTAATTGTGAATTTAAAGTTTATAATTTCGATTTAAACTTGCAAAAGTTTATTTAAATTAAAACACGTCTTGTGAATTGTATAAAAATATTTTCATTCATATCACAACAATTACTGCATAATATTGTGGTCAATAATGTTATCATCAAATATTTTTTTTAAATATAATATATAGTAAATATGTGTGTACTTCACACAATAAAGACAAACCAGGTCTTCTTCACCGTAAATTATAATCTAAAAATTAAACACTGGAATTATGCTTTGGAACAAAAGCAGATTTACCTACTCTGCACAGAATAGTTTGAAAGATATTTTATAGATTCGAGTATGTCGGAATAAGAAAAAAAAACCGATTAAATTTATACAGCCGTTCGTTTTATGTAAAATAATATATTGGCTCGAATTCAGATAACGTGGTAGGTACTACGTAGGACAAAACGCGAAGAACAAAAAAAAAAAAAAAAAAACTGGAATAAGAAAAACGCATAATATACCTGTACATACATATATTGTTATATGTATTTGTAGGAAAACAAAAAAAAAACATAAAATAAAATAACTCACCCCGTGAGGAATAATATATGACATTATGGGCGCGTGCGCGCTTCCGCTCGGTATTACACCCTCTGGTTATGTAAACGCTTTGAATACATTTGGATTACGCGTGTCAAAAAGTAACCGTGTGCCGTGAAAAAATTGCGACCGAGGAAACCCGTCATTTTTATAATCTTTAAATCCGGTCGCATCTCGCATTCAATATGTATATATGAAAAGCAGTGCAGCTGTAATACTACACTCCGAGTGTATACAGTGTACTGGGGATTTTCGTAGTAATAACGCACGGCCGAACCCGAGTGAATTGATTCACTGCATTTTATATTATACGCCGACTTTAGTGCCTACGGAGTGTATATCGTGACCATAATATTATTATTACGACATAATATTTATATTCCCCAACGCGATTCTTACGCCAAACGGTTACCGGAAAATATTTTGTTCTCGCGATGCACTCTGTATGTTCGTATGTATTTTGTTTTTAATCACGCTGCACTCGAAAATGCATTTATTAAACGTCTGAGCGCGTGCATATCGTGAGTGTTTATAATACCTGCAGCACAGCTGTCGACGCGCCGATGTAGGTTTACTATAAATATTATTTCTTTCGGAAAAAATGGTGTCGACGAAACCATTCGAAATCATCGTCTAAAATATTATATTATGATGATAATATTATGGCACAGCCGTTTTGTGAATCGTGTTGTCGTAATCGTCCCACCAACGTGATTTGCGCTTTTACATTAATGTACACGCGGCTATAGCATAATATTTCGTATAATTTAATAGATATTATTATTATTGTTATTATTATGTACTTTGTTTTATCGTCAAAGGGTAAATATTGTAATGGCGGTAACGTAGTTTATTGCTCGCTGAAGTCGACCGCGGCAGAGATGCGCTTTTCGCGCGATGCTTATAGATTACGTCGCGATCGCGACGTCGTATACCTACCACAGTGAGATATAATATTAATTATGATGAAAACATTTAAGACGCACATACCATTGATTCCCAACGGGTCAAACCGTCGAATTTTATGAAATTTACCTGTAATTATTGTTTGATATTCCGCACAGCTTATTAACATAATATTATTATTGTAGACGGCTAGAATTAATTCACATAGAAATTTGCTTGTGTAGTTCAATATAAGGATTTGCGGCGACAGTGTATTGATATAGGCGACGTGTCCAATGTGGATAGGTAGTCGACAAGAGTGGTAAAGGCTACTTGTCCCAGCGGGTGGATTACCTACGTCATTATATACTTTATACATGTATAGTGTACATAATAAGTAAATATTATATTATTACATTATATAGGTATAGTGTGAATTTTCCGTCTCCGCGGAGTTCGTCTTTCCGTACCGACACGGTACGTTATATATGGTATAAAATAGCGTAATGTAACACAGACAGAGTCAAGACCACCGGAGGTTGGTCGAGAAATTCGATTTGGCTGCTCAGCATATAACGTTTCGTGTCGGACACGCAAAAGTGATTTCACCTTCACACACAATCGATACAGTTTAGACGACCCCGGCAGATGAGAAGTGTTTCTACTCGTCGCCCATCATTCACTCCCGCCGCCGTTACCACTGCCGTATCGCACGGTCCGCAAGAAAATATAATTTTGATCACGTTCGAATGAAAGCTTTTTCGCCGCAGTAATTCTCGAGAGCTTTTAACTGAAACGCTCCTCGTCCTTTACTTAGCACTCTTTACGCTCACGCCCACCCATGTAGGGCGGTGTGCATACCTGACTGGGTACGCTGTACACACGCAACACTATCATGAGGTGCATGATATAAACGCATGTATGTTTGGAATCGTCACGCACGCCGGACAGTCGTGACGATCCCTTTTGTCGTCGCGCCGACGTCTGTAAAATATAATAATAATAAAGGCGCCGTCTCCTAAGCGTCCCCTTGTCGCCGACAACGTCCTCAAAGGCGCGTCTTGTTGACCTCACGGCGTCATGACATAACTGCATTTGTATGTTAAAAAACGCATATTTTTCAATTTTTAAACGAATTATTGGTGAAAAGGTATTATATGTAGGGGACTATACATAGGCACGAGCTTTACAACCACATGCATATAAAACAGCATAAATAATATATATTAGACTATAATAATTCGCTCATATTATCAATGCAATGCTTCCATTTTTATATATCGTGTTATTCACCCCATATTTTAAGTGACAGAGTTCTGATTAACAATATAATATAGTATAATAATATGTATTTCATAAATGTATCATGTAAAATTGATGAACGATGGGATGAAAAAGTCGGTTGATTGGGAAGTGACTATAATAATATATGAAAAAGACCTAAAAATATGGTACTGATTATTATAAGGATGATTGTTGAGTAAAAGTAGAGTTATTTGGATGACTATAACGGACCATAATTTATGATTTATAATCGTCGGCATTTACATTGGTCATTTATGTGTGCGTAAATAGGAACCCGAGAGTTGCAGGTGGCGTGCAAAAACTTTTAACTCGATAACTGTCCACAAATTCCTTGCCATAATACGTTGCCATCGCATATGTAGCTGTCGCCTAAAGTTATTATATATTTATATGTACCAATATAATATAATTTATTTTGTTCCTTCATCCTGTATACGCCACCCTACGCTTATTCGTTTAATTCAAAATTGTTTAACTAGGTCACCATCTCTCTGAAACTCCTCAAATGTCACCAATGCCGCTATTTGGCTAATTGAAAATGAATAAACATTGTCTATATATTTTTAAAATGTCAAATTCCTATAACATGCTTATATTTGTTATATAAAAACCATAATTTATCACTAATTATAAATTGCATTAAACAAACAAATATTAATATTATGACTGTAAATGGATCGGAATTCACAAACAGAAAATTCACCCATGGTTATAAAATAATCGATTGGTAGGTAATATTAAAATAAAATATTATAGGTATTATATTATTAAATATTGTGTGTTTAGAAATATTTGAGTGTAGTGTGAATAGTGTCGATAAAATAGCCCCTCGTATGCATACTGAATTAACTGAAGCCGTTTAAAATTATAATTGTTTCTGTTGATCTTTCCACAGTAACACCTATATTTGATCAGTTTGGTTTATAAAAATAATCGATGAAAAACGAATAGATCGAAGACGAAATGAATCATTCGACGATAAGCGTCCATTGTGCGTTATAATATCACTGAACACAAAAACTGTGCCTTTAAAATTAAGTTTATGAAGAGACCACATTTTTCTCACTAGTGCTGCCCCTCACTGCCGCCTATTTCTCACCCTTTTGCACTCTACAATACACTAACATCATGAATGTTCGATTACTCTAATTGTTACAACGGCATGTTTCACAAGATAATACCATTAAAAGGATCGTCTGTATGACGTAATTTTCATGTTTATGAAACATATTATTACTGTAATGCGTAACACGTTGATTTAATGTTTATGTGTTTCATCCGCGCCGCGTTGGCCCGTAGTTTTATGAGAAAGGTTGAGAAATACTAAGTGTTTGGTCGTGGTCACATATTATATTCACGTCATTATTATGCCATTCTGTATGCTAAAATTATATTTCGCCTTTACAGTATATGTGTTTGTATTAACTAAGCATGATCATCCCCTATTTTATTTAGTGGGTAATGTAGATATCAATTAAATTCTGAATTTTTATATTTATTTGTATACTAATAAAAATAGATCGATTATTATCCATAATATATGATAGAACACTATATTTTTAATAATTTAGATTTTAATACCATTTGAGGAGTGTTTTTGCGATGCAATTTTTTTTTTTTTAAATGAGAAACATACTTTTTCCTATAATATAATGATTACTAGATGACTTAAAAAAAAAAAAAATGTTGATGTATCTAGTTCGAAATTCTAACTAGTCGTAGGTAATCGTTGAGATGATTAACATTGTGTTCAACGAATAATAGGCTTAAAAGGTTTATGCAGAATAATGGTTTAAACATTATAAATATTTATTGTTTTTCAATTTTATAATTGCTGTTTAGAGATTTAGAATGAGTTTTTTTTTATTTCAAGAAAAATTAATTTGTACTGTTCATTATCATATTTTTTTTCAAAAAAATTGATGCATCTAAATCGAAATTTGAAAGATTGATTTTTGTGATATTAAAATAAATATAAAGTATATTATTATCCTTGTATAAATAATATATATATATTTTGTTGAAATACAAAAATATTCAATTTAGCATTTATTATACTTGGAACATGTTTACAAGTTATATAATTTCAATGGATTAATTTATTATAATTAAATGTATAATTATTATTATAATTTATAATACATTTTCAAATTATCATAGTCCCATAGTTTCCAAACTTATTAACATAAATATATTATTATTAGTAAACATTATTAATTAACTCAAAACTCGTTATTCAAATTGCGATTTAAATACATCAAATATTTAAAAAAAAAAAAGTTGGACTTACTATTTGACACTTTTTTAATCGTATAAAAACATATATATTTTAATATGTGATCCTTAAGTACACATTTCAAAAATAAATTATTAAAGGAAAAAAGGTAGGTAGATAATGCTTGACAAGTCACCCTGTAACTATTTTATACCGTCCAGTAGAAGTTGCAAGGTTCATTCGTTTTTGGCTATTTCGTATTTGTTTGTTATATTTAATAATAACCGTTCATTTTTCGTGCCAGTGTGCGAAAGTTTTCCGGTAACCGTTCATCGAAACTGTGTACGTTTTACATATATATATAAAAAAAATTGTATGCATTATTATTAATAATAATATAACGAAACAAAAGTCATGGGACGGTTTTTTTGTCCCGTTGTCCTCATTATTTATTTATATTATTAGGTACTGTCTCTGTGTTACGTGTTTTCTCTGTTCGAGTTTTACGGCAGTTTGGCTTTCTCGGCCACTAAATTAATTATTTTTTAATATACATAATTTTAGTCTACCCGTTATATTTTGTTTTAAGGTATTTTTTTTTTTTTTATCGTTACTGTTTATTCTATTATTCTACACATGTTCAAAAATTTGAATTGTATTTATAAAAAATATATATCCTCGGCTTGTCAGATTCAACGAGAACTAAATGTAACACACTTCCCTCGTTCTTTCTAACCAAGAAACTATCGATATTTATACTTAATTCTGTTCAGTTAAGTAGTATTTGGTTGGGGTATTGCAGCTACACCTATACGAAACTCTTGAGAACCGGATTTAAGACCGAACTACATAAAGTTTTCTAAGTTATATTTCACATACCTTAGAAACTTATAAGTTTAACCTGCATTCAAACTAACATAGTCGATCACAATATAGTAATGTATTTTACGAGTACCAATACATTGATTTATTTCAAATGGTAATACAATGATGCACACTAACATCCGAATGATCATGTTCTCAAAAGACCGGTTTGTTCATTGAGAATAAGCCGAGCAACTACTACTTAAACCGATTAAGATTAGATATCAATATCCACAGCCACATGGTTCGAACGATTAATGGAAAAGTGTTGCAGTAGTATTATAATATTATCTCGCGAACCATGATGTAATTATAATAATAGGATACATTACGCAGGAGTGAAAAAAAGCATTTTTCAATAAATATGTCTTGAAAGTGAACCATTTAAGAAATTTATAACCAGATAATCGGTCAACGGGGTTGGGCCGATGAAATCCAATATCTTGTAAAAACATAATAATATTACCTTAACGACCTTAAGTGATCTTTTACGCACGATGCGATTTTTACTTTTAAAAAAATACATTTTTTGGCGTGTTGAGTAACATCAACAGATTTTGATGATGGTTACCTGTAAATTTGACTAAAAAACCATCCAAGAACTGTATGCACACTCCATCAAGTTTCAACCGCGATACGGCTGGCGTGCCGCCCGATGAACTTACACTCTTTAAACACTTGATTTCGGACAATAGCGACAATATTATTGTGTACATTCGTACCATATAATATTGAACGACAATACGATATTACTAAAAGAATAATTTGTTTATAAGACATTGGTTTCGGATGCTGTTTCCCCGCAGTATATTATACTCAGTCTACCGACGTTTTTTTTATTTAAAAAAGTACCGACATTTTTTTTTCAACCAAGGAGTTGTTGTATTCTCCGGTCACTGCGCCCATTTGCTTGCGCATTGGGCAAACGGTCTATGTTATAAGTACGTAGACAGTCACACACATAATATAACTACTACAACAAGAGCGAACAGTGTGTATTTTAGCGTATAGTTTTCTACGGCTCGTTATTTAAATACAAATATCATATATTATATTATTATGAATTTTAAATTTATTTCCGTGGCACATTTCATAATTATGAAAACGGACATAACACAATATTATAGCGGCAATAAAAATGCAATTTATAGGAATTTCGTTTAAATCTTTATCACATAAATATTGAATGTGTTTTATCTTTATCACGTTGCCGTGCATATCTGACCAATTGTGTGTATTTTTTTTCGTGCATATTAGTTAATTTTAATTAGGTATTATATCATATAACACACGATTTATCATTATATCCTCTGACCTTTTAAACCACCAATGTCAGACTTAATAATTTGCAATAGGGTTGTTGTTATAGTTGTGGTTATTTTTAAAGCATTTGACCAATTCAATTATTTTTCTTAAGACAAATGTTTATTTGTCTGATTTATGTTAGACAAGTTTAAAAAAATAGTAATAACTTAAATTGTAAAAAACAATATTTGTAACATATTACTATAATAAAAGACTTACCGAACAAAAAAATGTAATTTCTAAAATAAAATAAATCGATAAAATGTATTAACTATCAACCAAACAAAATAGGTTGGTGGCGTTTTTACAAATGTGCCTATACCCAAAAAAGTATCTATTTCAATAGCATTCGAGTAAGGTGATAATTATACAATAAATATACAAATAAATTGTTTATATTATTATATTTTAACGATGAAGTTTTTAAACATTATTACCTACGTATTATTAAAAACATCTAGTGGATTATAAAGAAATTAATTTTTGTGTCAGCCATGCGTCTCAAAGAGAAAAAAAATTAAATGTAAAAACAATAGTTAAAAATACCATACGCACCTAGAATATTGTTAGTATTATTATTATAGGCACATTTGTTCGAACTCCGGTCAACAATTTGATATATGTTGTTGTTGAAAATTCTATTGTATAATATGTTTATATATGTGTATTATGCTTTTCCATAAATATAAATGTGTTTTATCGTCTGATCACAGTGACAAATATGTTAATTATACATTATGTAGTTACCACGCGCATACACAACATTTAAATAAAGTTAATCAATTCAGTTTTATTTTTGTGTGTGTTCCTGTTGTAGGTATATGTTTATGTGTCTATTTTAAATAACGGGTTTTACTCGATATTTGAATTTCACAACACCCTTATAGCGAAGATTCAAAATATGTATGTTGCTCGTTTGTACGTTTCCGTTTCCGTCTCTTTTGTGCAAGAGTTATGATTGTAATTTGTTTCACACGGCATGGTTGCAAATCGTAATACAGTTTGAATGGTTTATCCTGCCACTCACCCGCCATAATATACCAATAATATAAATAGGAACGTTGTGTACATACATATGTAGATAATATCTCCTTGTTGTTGTTTTTTGATATTTTTGTTTTTGTTTTCATTTTTTTATGCGATAATATTTTATTTTTGACTTTTGAAGTTCTTATAGTTGACAGTTAAAGTCCTTTCTTGTCAGGACAACAACCAATAACTGCAGTCGATTCAGTTCCGGGTCAAGATTCATAAAAACTTTATCGATAAGAGCATACTATTAAATGTAATTCCTGTCGACGGATTGTTTGCCCCGTCAGCCATGTACAATAGTTAAACTCACCGCAGTATATCTATTAAAAAACAAATAATAATATAAATATAACCGTTTGCTTGTAGTGTTTTTTTTCAATTTTTTTTTTTTACTTGGTTGTTATTGATATCGTGGTGTTTTAGGTATAAACTCAACGCAAACAACGTAGATAAATGTCACGAGGTCAACGAAACCGTATATTTAACAAAATATTAATTATTGTTTGTTCAACGTTGTAGTAGTGTCTTCGCCTAAGACGTACAACTGTATCTCTCGTGTCGTTTTTTAATTTTATATACACGCAGCGGTTAGACGAAACATACTTTTTTCGAAATTTATTTTGTTACATACTCACTTTTTGCTCAAATAATACACAATACACAGCGCCATATGTTATAGTCATGTCTACTATGGGTACATATTGTACTGTTGTGCAGACAATTATTTGTTTCGGTGTTGATTTATTCAGTTTGTTCATTACACGTACATATTACTAATTGACATATTCGTGTGATATATTGCGTTTTTGAAATTTTTATTTTTTTTCCTCGGGTATTATAATATATTTCATATCAAATACACGTTCGCTGATATCACATATGCACAGCGTAATGCACGTATTGTAGTCATAGCCGATGTTTGAATTTTAAATTCACCATTCGAGTATTATAATTATTTTTTATTTCGTTATTTCGTGGTTACCTGTTTATGATAAAACTGAATTCGCAATTACATAATCTACTTCAACCGTTGGATTTTAATGATACGATATTGTATCTAACGTTAAAAAATGCATTTCAAATAAATGAATTTTGGAGATTCTCTAGAGAAAGAGAAATGCTACTTTTCCGTTATGTATAATATTTTTTTTCTTAGTTAATAGTATTATCGCAACAATATTGTAATTCGACCATCACAATCACTCGTAAAATTAAATGGATAATAATCAATTAACAACGGATAAATTTTTTTTTTTAATGCAGTTATTAAAAAAGGGGGGTAGAAAACAAATCACTTAATAATAATATCCACCACAACTTTCTCTACGATATGATATGCCATAGTTAGTTACACGCTTATAATACAGTTACCTATAAACGTTTTTTTAAAATGATACATTTTTTTCAATCAAATATTTTTGAATTATAATTTTAATGGTTTTTTTTTTAATTTTATAATCTACGCTAGTATCTCACAACTACAGAAATTATTCAAGTATCTACTACATTAAAGTTATATTTTAACAGAAATTAAAATGGGCATATAAAATTTTTTCATAAAACGGATTTTTCAGTTTTTACATAAAATTCTCAGATTATTCTCTTTAACAAAAACTTATAATATCTGTACATTGTACAAGAATAATTTTATATCTAGTTTGTGTTAAATAATTTTACTGTCTTTTTAAATCAAAATATTACTTTATTCTTCGATATTTACAAAGAATGATTAATTATAATAATATTTAAAGAATAAACTTCCTAGAATTCAGTGGAAAAAAAAATCAAAATCTTGGGTTTTTTATGCCACTCTAGAGATTTTAAGGACATGACTAATATGTAAATGTAAATATATTAAAAATTGAGTTATTAATGTATGTAAGTTAAGTATTTATAAATATCCTAATGTAAATTTGAAACTCTGTGGATGGAGTACCACTTGTGGTGGGCGGGCGTGGGAATATGCACGGCAACAATACCGAAATGAGACACTATGTGCATCTTATATTCCTAATATATTATTAGAAAATGTGTCGGCGACAAACCAAAGCTGACGATAGTGTACAAAACGGATACGATGCCGTATAGCTTTAATAAACTGACATTTCCGTACGAACGTTTCGAATTGTTACGACGATAACGCCTCGAATTCGGTTAAAGTCGGCCTCTTCGAAGAGGAGAAGTTCGAAAAACGCCGACCGACGGCAGTTCGATTTATGTACAGAAATTCCGACGTTTGTAATCAACGTTATTGCGGTGTGATATTGTTATAGTCGCAAAGGAACGCGGACGGGAAAACAATTGGACTCAAAATTAATTCACAGAGGTCCGATCTCTACGAGTATCATCGCGGAACCCGCCCAAATACTAGCTGAAACATAATTATTATAATTCTGTATTTCTATTTAATTAGGATGCGATATTTTTAAATTTTATCGATATAAATATTAAAAACCAATATTAAAACTGAAATCGGTTATAAAAATAAATACATGCTTTTGATCTTTAGATATGACAAGAAATTGAATTTGAATGACTACTATAATATTATGTTCTAGGCCTCTAGGGTAATATTATTCATATGGCATAACCATAATACATCAATAATACGAGTAATAAAATTAAATCAAACCAATTTAAAATATATCACCTTAATGTAATTCAATATAGCTATATAATAATATTAATGTAATGCAATATTTTAGATATTAGTTATTAAGTTACCTATTTTTTTTTTCTTGGCAGCCAATGGCAATAGTTTCTATTTGTTTTCTTTATATTATGTATAAAAAAAAAAAAAAAAAAAACAAAGATCAAACAACGATGGAAAAAAATAAATATACCTATCTATAACCTACATCTGGAAATGAATAAAAAAAAAAACAATTTTAAATAATAAAAACTTAATCACACTATAGTCATCACTATCATTCCTAATAAAAGATAAAATATAAAACATTATTTGAATTTATAATTATTTATAAAGAAGAGACGTGCATTATTTATAAATTATTAGCTAATATTGTTCACAACCATAGAGCAAAATGTGTACGGCTCACATTAAATCTAAAGTAATTTGTTGTATATTTTATTCTTATAACAGCTAAAATACACCTTACACTCTCCGTGCTCGATGGTTTCATTTGCCGCAATAGGTACCCAACTTATTCGCCGAATTGAATGTGGCAAACATTTCCGGACATTACTCTAGTGAAAAATCATAAATAGTATTGGTAGGCATTAGGCGTGTGGAAGTGAGATACCTCAATGAGCGGATGCCCGCTGACATTATGACGTTTTGTAATAATTGTGAGCTAAAAAGTGAAAAAGTTAACCAGGGGCCCGTATTTTATCTACTTTTACCAACTAAATAAAATGCAAATTTTTCTTAGATAATATGTGATAAAATAAATTAATTATTATTCCGTGTATAACATAACGTAGATACAACATTTTACAATTTCGTGTATAGAAACCATAATATTTTATAGTATAAGTAGGTACCATGACCCAATACCGTTTTGAATCATTAATATTCTAATATTTACATAACAATGAATATATTCAAATGTTTATTTAGATTCAGTAACAAACGAATTCAATAATTTAAGTATTTATTGGGTGAATAGAATTATACATTTGAATATTGAATTACTAGGTAGTAATATAATAAAAATCACTATGTATATTAAATTTTTTGAAAATTAAATTAAATTATATAGGTACATTAATTTATTTGTAATAATTTACTACAATGATAAGTCCGACTAAAAAAAACCTATTCTGATGACCCAGCATGAAAGCTCATGTCTGTAAGGCTATGTATGTATTTTGAAAAGGTCCATTTTTCCAAGAAACATCCATTTAACATTTTGGGTAAAAATCCAGGTTCGTTTATGCTACATATTGTAAAGTCTTGTACTCGGTTCTTTCCAAAGTTTTTCGCGTTTTGTCTCTGATTTGGCGTGTTTTTCTGAACACAAAGTTTGAATTTTGAATCTGGACATAAACCATGACGTAAAACACAAGGTTAAATGCAGAAAACTTTGAAGAGACTGAGCGAAAGGAAGGGACTTACGACACGGGGGGTAGCGCAAAACTAACATCCCCCACCATCGCTGAGTTTTAACACGAAATTCTAAAAGTGCAATAGACGGGGACCTCTTTAAATGTTATAACCTCAGTGTAACAGCAGTGCACGCACAATAACGCATTTTCTGCATTGGAGTCGTGTTGAAAAATGTATATACATAAACAAAGTTTTCCGCGTTGTGGAAATATTGTTATAAGTACTAATAGCTGATAATAACAACTACCCGACACGCGTCCGACCGTATTATTATATTATTATTATTGTTGTTGTTGCTGTGCGCGTCTACTCCATTAGCCAAACTCGCGCATACGGTGTACCTATATTGCTGTATTGAAATTAATGTCATTCCACGCTTACAATAAATTTTCCCTTTCCCCCCCCCCGACAGATTTTCCATATAATGTATTAATATAATGCTCACAAAGTGTAATTAAGTTAAAAAAAAAAAAAACAAACAAACAAACAAATATTTTCCAATTGCCGAGAACAACGCGAAAAAGTTTTAAATGGACGTTCATTGTAATATGCATAATAATGTAATGTACGTCGTACCTATACTATCGTATACAGGACAAATGCATACTAAGTGTTTCACCGAGCACGCTCATCTCCATTTTTCATTTGATTATAAATTTATTTGAATTGTGATTTTTGGAATTTTTAAGTGTGATCATACTAAGGACTATGAATTTATGAATTCAACTATTTCGATTTGTAAGCTGATTAAAGTGTGTTATTTTATAAAACAAACTTATTTTTTCAGACTATTACTTTTTTCCTGTAAATTGTTAATGTTCTGATTTTTTTTTTTATATAATATAAAAAATTAACATTGATATATGTATAATGTATATAACTATTGAAAATAGATACATTGGTTTTTCAGTATACTTAAAAATTATGTAAACAAAAATTTGAATAAAAAAAAAAAAAAAATATTGTGCTCATGTTAATTATTCATTATACTACTTCAAATGTACTATACGATAGTAATATTTAACACGATTCCGCAAAGTAAAACAAAGTAAATTTGCGTTCAGTTGTAACAATTTTGTTTGTTAGCTTTAATAATAGAGTAGGTAGATCCACTTATTATCAAACTTAAATGTAAAATATTTGGATGTTTTGTTTTATAATTTATTTCTATGCGAGTATGTGAAATTTACAGTTCAAAACACTCATATCTTGCTTTAAATTATTACATGAAAATATCGACTTAATTCTTCTTATAGTTAATGATAGTTTAACTTTACTATAACATATAATATTAAAACTAACAACAATAAATTGGAACTGCTGTACGTGATTGTATTTTGTTGTACTCTTGTAGCAGGGAGACAACATAATATTATTATGAGGTCAGTGAAATGTATTGTAGAAAATTTCAGCGGTCGAGTATTTTTTGTATTTTTATATAAGGTATCGGACTTTGTGTAGGTATATACAAGACAATAATAATATAATTCTGCATTTAAAAGTCAAATCTTTCTTTTACCGTTTATTTTTTTTTTTTTTTTTTGACGGCGTAGAGTACGTCAGGGACGTTATTTAATTTTTTTTCCGTTTTATCTATTTTTCGAATAAGAAACATATTGTATATAATATATATGGTATATGGTATACGGTCTGTTTGTATAATATATATATAAAACATTTCGTAACACAATATATAGAACGAAACTATGTGATGGTGGTCGTGTGCGGGGTATGTGTGCACACAGTGTTTTATGCTGATGGAAAAGGGCAGCAATTTTATTCTGTTTGTTGATATTTATTTAGAATACACGCACTGTGTATATCCGTTAGGGAAACAAGAACCTATTCGTGGTTTGTTTTTTCGTTTTTTTTTTCTCTTAGCTTATGATACAGTGAAAATATTTGTAAACAAATAAAACCGCAGTGGCGTTATGTTGCAATTGTTGTGTTCACTTTTACCACGGAAACACAATATTACAGCTTCTTCTTTTTCTTCTCGTTCTCCCTTTTCTACTTCTTCTCCTTCTTGCATACTTATATTTATAAAAATTCTACCATTATTGCATCGGACCGCTTTCAATCCGATTATTATAGTCTGCATTCGCGGTCTAAGGATAAATGAATGGAAGAATTCCCTAAATTCAATAATGGACCCGGAGGAAAATGCAATATGTATAGTGTATACTCATGCAATATTTATAAATGATAGCTAACAAGGTTGAAATCAAGTAACAACCGTACAGCGGTTGCAACAAATATTTTTCGATAAAACTAAGTTTTCTGCTTCGCCGTGGTCATTTCCTTAATTAATTTGTATCATTGTTGTATAATAATACCATTGGTAGTCGATTAAACGTGATCTCTATTATCTCACAAAACTCATGTTAGACATCATGCACTTTATCCCTTACCATTCATCTTCAGTTTATTAACATTATACATTCTTATTACATTTTTCATTATTTATTTGTAATTTCTTTCCAATTAGTGAATAAAAATATATCCATTTTATTTTTATTATTGTTATTATTGAAGCGTAGATAAGATAAAATTATAACATTGTTTTTAAAAATAAATAAAAATAACTGTATTTGCTTGTTTAGACTTTATTATAAATGAATTATTATTATTTCTCTATTATTCGAACATGAAATTCCGGACAATAAGAAAAAAAAATAGACTGATATTCTTTTCATCTTAAACTCACCATAAAGAAAAAAATGTAAATTAATTAAATTATTTATAACAAAATTGTTAAAAACTTGATCAACACCCGTCGTTCATAAAATATCTAGAGTTTAGATTACTTGGCAATTTAAAAACTGAATATTCTATTATATTTTAATTGTCACATGATACAAAAATAAAACTTTCATTGTCCGAATTTTTTTGTTAAGTGTCTGTAGTGCAACCTTTATCCATCTTTATAATATTTATTTTGACTTAAAGAGGAAAAAAAATTAAAAATATATTATATCTGCCGGCACTTTTTAAAGTTTGAATAAATAACACAATTGCAAGTTCGCTAATAATTATCTTTTAGTTGGTTATCATATTTACTAGCAGGGAGTATAAATGTACTTTCAAACTCCGAATCGAGTAATAATATTGATTAAATTATGGTAATAGTAATGTAGTCACGATAAAAATGGTCTATTTTATTTTCTCAAACTGAATCGAACTCCTGCAGTGGAGAGATGCCCGTTTGGCAATACAATTTTCGTATGATACGACCGAAATTTATTCATATAGGTAACCCACTGATTGTTGAAAAAGCGAAGATTCACATTTTACCCGCATCTCCTTTGATCTATTTAAGCTAATACAATTATTATTATTATGCATTTTATGAAGAAATTGCGACGGTATAACACAATATGTGTGGCTGTTATTTGATTGTAAGCACGAAAACAATAAAACCATCGTAAATGTATGATGATACTAACACACATGCACTCCACTGAGTTCCGTGATCCGTTTGATTGGGATTATTTTGAACTTAGCTAGATTATGTAAAATAGATATACAGTATACACCTATATTATACACATTTTTACCTATAGACACTATTGTACAGTATATTCATACAACTCATGACGCGTTTCCAGCAATAGAATAGGCTTTTTTAGTGTGTTTTTTCTTCTATAAATTACATGTAAAAAGTGTAAGATGTAAATGACACATAAAAAGCACAATATTTATAATATATATTTTTTTAATTTTATATTTAAAAAGATATTAGGAACTTTAGACGTATCTATCATCTATAGAGAAGACATTAAAAAAAAAAAAAAAATTATCAAACAAATCAATTTCGGTGAATAGTCGAAACCGCGCAGGTATAACGGTTCTCTCTTTGGGATATTAATGATGTGAACATTGTTGTGCCAAAATAGAGTTTCTATTTCCATTATTACCCAAGTATATCCTATTGTATGAAGTTTTACAGAAGTTCTATTCCCGTGTATAAAACTTTGTCTAGAACTGTTTCCGGTTTCCATTGATTATTATTCAACCCCTCCGCCAAATGTCACGGAAGTTGTCTAAAATTTTCGTCTAAATGTTTCAGCCGACACCATAAAGGTGTCATAAGTTATTATGTTTTTCACCAAGGGACTAGGAATTATTATTATTTTCACACAATAGCGTTTCAACATTGTCTCGGTTTGTGACCGCAAAAAATAAAAATGAATTAATCAGTCAATATTGCAAACGTTGCGTTGCTATTGGTCGTCATAATTATGTCGAATCAAATAATTATTATTGTCCTCGTCATAAATTTCACCTTGGAAAAAAAACATGAAATATTTCTAGAAAATATATTAACTACCTGTATTTTAATTTTTATATTGTATATAATAACTACGATGAGATATTATTTCAACGATACAATTAAATATGCATAAGTTCTGTAGAATATAATTTATAAAATAATATATATTGTCTGTATCAGTATCAATTGCCAGAAAACACAAAAATAAATATAAATTGTTTTTGTTATTTTTTGTGATTTATATACTTAGTTTTATAATGATAAATTATTTTTCTGTCTATAATCACCTTTTGGATAAGTAAAAATGTATGTATTTTGAAAGATCAAAAGTAAAAACCTACCAGTATTTAAAAAAAACCAAAGAAAAACAGAAATTCTTATACATAATCAGTATCCAGATTGATTTTGTTTGTGTGTGTGTAATTCAAAATGAAATAGCATAGATACTTGAACTTTTCATCAAACATTATCAATTTCTATACAGGAGTTTCAAAATATTTTAACATTTATTACATAGGTACACATTAAAAATTACTAATTATTTTTAGTTTGGTACAAATATCAATGAAAAAAATTTCGTTAGGACAAAAACCTTGAAAATTTTGTGCATATTATAAAATATACATATTATCATATGAAGTTTAAATTTTGAAAAATAAAACATTACACTTTTACAGCTAAGATTTAAAATTCGATGTAAGACTTCTCACTTCACAATAATTTTCATACTGTTTCCAAAAATAAAATATATACAAACAATTTATTATTTTGCTATTCGCTTTAAACTATGTTTTTGGAAAAATTAATTCAACTTACTATATTTATAAAAATAATAGTATTCATTATGAATAGTATTACTAATAGTAAAATATATAACTCTAATTTAACAATATATATATATATATATATTAAAATATACTTAGTTGTACAGACTGTACAATTTTTGTTGTCTTATCGTGTTTCGTATCGCAATGGTTTATTGTTGAATTCAAATTTAACACATACATTACAGTGACTTACTCCACAACAAAGAAGTATTATACTCGACACCTACTAAACAGCAGAGTGGTTATGTGCTTTTTATTATTAAGTTTTAACCATTAACTCTTATACTTCAAAAGCCACACGTTACGCCATCTTATACGTTTTGGAATCCTCGTAAAACCACCTACCCAGTTTTAAGCAAGAAATATCTCCTGAAATTGTTTCTGTTTATAAAAAGCTTAAAGTTTCTTCCGTTATAAATGTAACTTTACAAGTTAGCCTGAAGCACACTTTTGCGCTATTAATAATTTGGCGAATGTTACGTCGAAATGAATTCAAGCATAACAAAAATTTTCAAACTCTACAGCAAAACGATGATGCGACCGAAGTCGATTTTTATTGATTAGTGTTTCGATATCTTAAAAATTAGAATCGTATTAAATCTACTGTATTGCAGGTAAAATAACGGTTTTCCGTCACCTATTTAGAAGTATTAGGACTTCAGTGTATCAGAAACTATGTGTATAGGTACCTAAATGTTTTTATTATTGAATGTTATTTATTTTTTTATTAAAAGTACGAATAGATATCCCAATGATAAACAGTCACTTGAATAATATTAAAAACTGTATCTTAAATTGGTATCACGAAATAAAAATAAAAATACAAAATAATTAAATGAGAAGAATATTTAGAACAGCAGAAAGGTGGTTTACTACATTAGCGATCCTCATCATTAGGGGTTGATAGACTTTTATTAAATAATGCAGCAATGGATTAAATTAAGAGCAATAACAAGTGTTTCTGTATATGTTTTTGTATAATCATAAAATGGATAGTATAATCATTTTTACCTGGAAAAATAACAATTATCACGATTATTATTGTAATTATATTCACATAGGTACCGTTGGCCAGAGTTATAAATAACGAAACATAATCTTAATCATACCCACTATAATACCACTGATTATTTATATTATAAATATAAAATAATTCAAAACAATATTTGTACTATCGTTGCACATCAATGGTATACGCAGATATTATATTGACATACCGAAATATAGGTAATTAATACATTTATATTACGTAGTTATTGTATATATATACATGCATATATATATTATTTATTGTGCACATTCCAAGATATCACTGTTTGCAGTAAATACAAATTTCTCATATAATATACGCGTTTTCGAGCTCTGTCGAATCACCAGAATGTTCTTTGATGTTACCAACTTTTAAGTGGTTTAGCAACAATTTAAAGTTTTGAAGTAACTGCGCGGAAGTGTATTGGTCTTATATACGTTTGTCGGGCGTAGGCGTTTGACTTACCGCATTTTAATGAGCAGTGGGATATGCGAACAATATACGCTACCGAATGAACGCGACGTTACGAATGCCGTAAACGACAATATCTATACAATTATCGATACTTATTCTATGCATATTAAAATGAGCGAGACTGTAAACTTTTGTAACGATATGTAAAGTGCAGATATGACACATTGCAAACCTCATAATTTACTATTATTATTATTTTCAATCGCGACAGATGAACCACACTCGAATAACTCGGATAATTGCTTTTAAATTTTGTTCTCGAACCATGTGAGTCGTGTAGATACAATGTAAATGTGACCTCCACATAATATTGTCAAGGAACCCATCTGAATTATACGAAAAAATAACGAATAATAACTATTCGGAAAACTTTACTCGATCGAACACGTCCTTTTCATACTATCGTATCATTAAAAAGTTAAACTCTTACAATATTCTACTACACTACTTGTTAGTGTACAAAATTGTGTGCTGTTATAATACATCATGTTACAAAATATAATAATCACATTGATTAAAATATGACGTATATTATAATAGTCAATACGAATAGTGATGTATTGATTGCCTATATAACAGTATAAATGTGAAATACTGTTCAAGAACGATTTTTTACGGACGTATCAATAATTAAACCGTTTTCATACCCTCCAAGAATCAACGAATTATCCATAGAAATGTCTCCGACGAAACAGCTGAAGGAAATTCAGTAAAACTCTTTATGTTCAATATTAGTGCTATATGCGTGATGCCGTTGTTTTTGAAATCGTTGACAGATCGACAATGTCGCATCGGTCGGAGAATTTTTCCGACATCGTTATGTATTACGATCTTGTAGTATCGCTTTATTAAAAAAAAGAATAACCTTCTCCGCGTTCTTTTGTATTTTATTTGCACTCGTCTAATATTTAGTCATTCGCCCAACTTTGCCGGTAGATTTTCTACACACGGGTCGGAGGCAGAAATTATATGACGTCGACTACAAAACAATCCGAAAGCTTAGTCACGTGCAATATTACGGGTGTTTGTGCGGTGGGTGGAGTGTTTATGGTAGGTGTAAGTAGTTCGCATATTGTACTTCGTTCGACGAATGAGTGGTATGCGCGAAAGTCAAAATCGGCGACGGCCAGAAAACACTGAACTCTTGAGTGCAATGGTTAAACGACGCAATCATTGCGGTCAGGTCAGGGACGTCGTCTCATTGATATTGGCCCGCCAAACGCAGCGCGCTTACGACTGACGTACGGGCGTTGTTCAGAATGCGATGCGATAGCACAATGCGTGCCGTCACTTCATCGGACAAGTGCTTACCTACAGCGCGTCTCGTCTTAATTAAGTGCACGGCTTGTGACGACTCTACTATACTGAAATATTATTATTTTAAACGGTTTTTTTTTTTTTTAAATTTAATTATTATTCCATATCACTGGTGGCCAGATTAAATTCCAACTCGATCTAACTATTTTGTAAACAAATTGTGTTAATTTTATCGTATTATACGTGAAATACATTATTATTGTAGGTAAATGCTTTATCGTCGATTTAGATGGCCATGCTCGGCGAATTACCTTATACATATCATAATACAATGATACGGTCGATAATTAATATTACCGGGAAGGTTATAGGTTAGCATAATTATCACGTTTGGTTATTAATGTTATTATATTTATTTTTTAACTCGAATTTTTATTTGATTTACGTTTTTCTAGATTTTGGAGGGAAAATAAATTGAAATCATCTAGGAACTATATCACACGTTAAAATAAAAATGTATATTTTTAATATAACCCGTCTGTATGAAAATAGTTATAATAATTATCTGATAACGTAAATTATTCCCAAATCGATTTTCGTTTACGGTATCACAAAGTCTATACATACGCGATACGCGATGAAGTCGAATAAATTCGCTGGCCGCTCCCCGCACATGTGCCACAGTATAGCATATTGTCGTCCTTTCTAAAATCGAATGTTGTACACAGCAGCTGCACAGTTCTGTAAGTCGCAAATCGTTATTAAATAAACATCGGAAATTCGTCTCGTTAAAGTGGCGGCCTTGTGTAATAGGTCTTTACGCGTTTGCACACGAACGTGTTTCGTGAACTATCTACTCGAGTGCGACTCAGTAATACTGAATAATATACGATATTATTACAACTACTGTTATCGCAGCGACCGATGGACGAAGCGCCGCCGACCTTTGAGAAACAAAGAGATCATTGGACTTCCGGAGTTGTGCATCGGAAGCGAGGGGGGAGTGGGGTAACGCGGTGGATGCGAAAAAATCTGGCCGCCGCGGTCCACGCGTGTCGTTTCGCCGGACACTGATTTCCTGCGTGCGGCCCGCAATATGTGCGTACGGGGAGAACGATGAGACTAGATCCCTCCCCCCCCCCGAAGACGGACGGACGTACCTACTTTTTCCGAGCAATTTATTAACCGTCGACGGCGGCTGCCACCGACTAAAGTTTCCGAGTGAGCAGCGTTGTCTGTTCGTGTGTGTGCGCGCTAACGGTTTGCGTGTGTCAGAACGTCCGTAGCCCGTACACATAAGCATCGCAGGCGTACACCACGTGCGTGCGTGCTCGTGTGTTTCTCCTCTCGAAAAACTTTTACCGGGCCAAAAGTTTTTTTCCCTGTTTTCCATTTTAAAACGCGTTTCCCTCCCTTCCTCCCTCCCTCTCTCTCTCTCTCTTTCTCTAAATTGAACGCACGTTCGCGGTCCGAAATAAGTTCACACGATTGCCGTCGAACAAAAACAATACAAACAACAATAATGTTATTATTATTGTATTATTCTTACGACCTACCGTGCACGACAAGGGTACTTCGGCAACGTCCATTTTATTATAATGTTTTAATAACATAACGAATATTATAACGAATTGATTAAAATCAAAGCGGTGATGTGTGTCTGTCTGTCGTGGTATTTATTTATAATCTAACCTAACTATGACCGTTTCTTCGGTACCGTAAAGCTTTTCGCGCGATCGCCAGTTTTCCAGGTCTTCTTGTAAACCGTCCACTACTCGTAATTTGCACACCACCTGCCACCACATAACATTACTACCGTTCAGTGACGGGAATTGGCTAGCGGCCATGGTCGGTCATTGTAGAATTATAGATTCAGAGTAAAATATTATTTTTGTTGCGGCATTTATTGCTTACCGTGGTCAATATACCTATGTAGATTTTTAAAAACCGCTTACTAGATAAAACTTAATTAATTTTTTCTGATTTTTTTTTTTTTTTTCATCATTTTTAGGTAACTTTATTATTTTTTTAAGAGTACATTATACCTATACTAAATAAAACAATTTTTATAAACTTTTGTGTAAATATAGATAGTTTTAAATAATATTTCAAAAAATTAGTATACACAAGTATAAAAAGTTGAAATCTTAGAAAAAATAATAATAATAAAAAAAAAAAAATTTAGTTTTATATTTTTTCAAATAATATTATTAGTAATATAGCCCTCAAGTCATGGTTGTAAATAAAATTAAACTATTAAAATAAGAAATAAATTGTTCTTTTTTTTATAAATAAAAATAATTGGTATTTTTGGCTATAGGTAGGTACGTATAATAAAATAAATTGAATTAAAAACAAAAAAACCCACTTCAACTGTGTCCGTTAGGAATATCGTGTTTTGTATTCAATAATATATTATTTGATTCAAATGTACACATTCATTACAATGACCTCAATGGCGACACATGCAATACAGCAGAAAGACTACCTCGGTTTTTATTTTTGATCTGGTTCACTAGACAAAATAATTAATTATATCGCAGGCCTTTGAATTAAACAAAAGATTATATCGAGGCGTATAAAATCCGGTGAAAAAAAAACCTCTGGTTATAATTGAGATAATGATCACACGAACTCACTTCCGATTTTTAGGTTTACACTCTATCGAATAATAATAATTAATATCACGTATACGCATTATAATGTTGTTGATTAGTGATCGCATTACATATATAATTCATCAGGTAAACACAAAGGCGACCGTTGCAAACGAGAACATAAATATATATTGCGGATTATACATATCATACACTGTAACGTTGTGATGTTACAATTTGATTATATGATCTTCCTGTATTTAAAATATTTATTATTTCATAACTACGCATTTATAATGTAACAGTTTTGTTTCTTAAAGGAGTTATCGATTTTATTTTTTTACATTAATATACGACTGGTGTGGTGTTTATAGTCGGTATTTGTGTTGGACTGTTTTATTGTCAACAGTGACAATGGGACGTATTTTTGGAGAATTACATTTTTTGCATCTAAAATTTCAGTTGCTTATAGCGTTATGAATTTCGACAGACCACTCGTTCATATATGCCACAAAACTATAAGAATGTATTCAATAATAAACGTTGACAAATTTTAGTATTACTACAATTTTTACTATACAGAATCATTCACTAATCAGATTTAGCCAGTTGTTGCCTTTAATTAATTATTTAATATCTGTTTAGGATATTTTATTTATATATCATATTACAAGGATCATAATTTCAATAATTTTGGTTTTTTTTCAAGCATTTAAGGATAATTATGTGTCAATAAAAACTTTCATAATTTCAGATGATGACAAATTTTACTGAAAATTATTAAGCTGACGATTTGTAACAAAATATTGATGCATTTAAATCAAAATTTAAAAAGTAGATTTTGAGTAATTAATATTAATACTATTTATACTAAAGTCATAATCTCAAAATTATTTTAAAAAACATACTATATTGATGTAAAATTGGATCCAATATTCATTATACAGCTGGTGTTTTTATAAGTTATAAAATATTGATGGATTATTATTGAGATATTTAAATAAATAATAGTATCCTTATAGATATTCCAAACCCAATTGTATGAAAATGTGTATTATCCTCAATAATTATTTTCATTCAACTATCGGCTCAGAGGTACATCAGCATAAAAAAAAAGAAAAAATATCTGCTTAAAAATATACAGAAAAATGTTTTTTTTATTTGCAAAAAATATGGCGTTTTCAACCAAAATGAGACACTCTTTTAAATGGTATAATAAAATCAGAATTTAAATAAATTCAGTATCAAACCAAAAAGGAGGTGTGGGAGCACGGTTGGTAAATCACTGTATACAGTCATTTTACTCGCCTTACTGTGTATTGTAGAACATTATTACGATTCATATACGAAAAATAGCATCATCGCATTATGTACATCATAATATTATTATATGTACATAGAAATATTGAAGCAATGCTGTCAGTGCAGAGTTTTTGAAACTCTGACGGATGACGTTAACCGCACTGTGCTTAAGATAAACCAAACGGGTTTCGATTACGTGTTAATAATAAATACGACAGTGACGAATGTGGTCCACGATAATAACATTACTGTCAATATTGTCTCACTTTCAAGCTCAGTCGTCTTCTCGTCCCTCCATGACAGGCTCCACACTACTTTCAACCGCTACGCAATATGCTTATAATAATGTATATATTCTGACCACGGTCAGATACTTTATTATACAACACATATTATACGGTTCGGACATGCTGTATATTGTATAATATGACGCATAATATCAAAACAAAACTTCATATTTTTATTAAATAAAATATAATAACGACGATTTCGTGACGTAGTAGGTAATTTTTTAACGAAAACACTTTTAAATGTTGTATACAATATGTAAGTTATTACACAGTGTATTTCTCGCGAAGGCAGTTCATTTGGGTTATGGTCAGATTATGAATTAATAATAAACCAACAATGTATTCGACTTATTGAGTTTCAACTTAGCTGTTTAAAATTAATAATACAGAGAATAATAACTTTTCGAGTCACACATAGTGAATAGTTTTATGTTCAACTTTTAAATATTTTAAATAGCAACTATAGAAATTTTATTGAAAATCCATCTGACTATTCCGCTCTGTTACACACTATGGAGCAATGGAAGTTTAGTTACTCATAACCCCCTCGCCCAACCATAGAACCTGAGATAGTAAATTAATTTTTATGTAAAAGACAGTTTTTCTTTAACATTTTTATTAGAATTTCGACTCGGAAATCGTACTCCGTTTGCATAAATATATTATACATATTTTACAAACACACATGAATGCATTATGCATACATACATACATACATACATAATATATTATATATTGCTTTGATAATTTTAAAATTGGAAGTATTCGGGATTCTACGATCTCATTAGTCATTATAATCGGATAATATTATGATGATTTTAAATCGGTTCGCTGAATCAATCGTCTGTACTCGATATCACTTGTCCTTATTTAAAGTTTATTTAAGGTATTATGCTCATTTATCACAAGCCCATTATCGCGCAAAGTTAGAGAGACATTGTTTTAGCTTTATTTGAAATTTGTTTATTTGTTTCATATTCATTTCAACTAGATATGTTATAAGACGTTCAAACGTTTCATCACAGACATTTTATTATTTTCAGTACTTGTGATTGGCTAACAAAATTTATATCCAATATTTAATATTCCTAAATTGACTAGTATTTTTTTTTTTTACCTGTTTCAAAAATAATCAAATGAATTTGAATTTTTATATTGAAATTTTATGCGTATAAAGTGTGATAATATTCGTATGATATTGTCTCGTAATATACAATATAATATGTTATTATGGTATTTGGATAAGAAAAATAAATATTATTGAAGACAATATTATAAATATGTTTTAATTATGTTTACAAGTGAAGTTTTAATATAAATAATTCAAAGAAAAATCTTGTTAAAATTTTGCTACAGCAAAGATAAGGTACGAATAATATTATAAGCTTGTTGAGATTTACGAGTAAAAACATTATTTGGTTTGACTTTTAATGATTATATATTTTGGTGCAACGTGGATGCTTAAATAACCCACGCATGCTATAGTGATTCATTACTAAATTATTTTTTTTAATTCCTTTAACTACACAAAATGCAGGTTTTCTGATGTTCAAGTATATGCCTCTATAATTTTATGATGTGGTGTGTATATATGAACCAAGTAGAATATAGTAAAATAACGTGTTCAAGTATACCTACTATATTATCATGTATGATAATTATAAAGATTTTTAAAAAAAAAAACTTATCAAATATTGTAGATTATTTTTTACTTTATAAATTTTTTATTATTTTAAATATCTATACAATTATATTTTACAATGTATAACATTTTTCTGTGATAAATTTTGATATGTATGTGTGTGGTAAATAGTTTTTTGGTTCTTTTTTTTTTTTTTGTTGATTTTTCATTTATAAATAATTCATTAAAAATTTACTTAGAGTTTTGATTTACCTACAGTGCTTTTCTCGAATGGTATTAAAACAGTAAAAACAAATGCATCGTGCCGAAATACCGTAGTAACGACAACCGTAACATCAATTCGTACACTACCACCAATTATTATTTTGAGAGTTTTCGAGATGTCTTGAATGATCGTTAACTCTAACATTTTTATATTCAAATATTGAATTTGTTTTCCATGAATCTCGGTGAATCATAAATTTCTATGAACAGGAATATAAAATTAAAATAATTATTTTTTTGAACCTTTCAGAACTCTTATTTAAATATTTTATAAATAAAAATATAAACCAATATTTTTGGTTTAAATCTTAAGCCAAATCTGAAAACAAATTTTTCGTTGTGAAATTGATGTTGAATAATTATTACGATTTCCATGATTTCAATCTAAATATCACGTATTATAAAATATAAACACATACATAAAATGCATAATTTGTTTGCTGTAATATAATAATAGGCATGTCAATTAAGTAAAGTGTATAAACATTTTTTCTTCATTTTTACTCACACTTGTATATATTTTCCAGTTTATTATAATATACCTAATATTATTATATTCGTTTAAGTCGTTTGAGATATTTCAATAATTGACATGGCACATTAGATAGGCAGTTTAGCTATACTATTGTCTGCACATTTTCCAGTAAACCGTAATGCTTTTTTTTTGTAATGAAATACTTGACATGAGTTACTTTATAAAAGGAGTATCCCAGCGTCTAAACTTTATATTGATTTAAATTTGTTATATGTTATTCTATTTATTGAAGATTAAGAGTTATTTAGGTCATCACGACACGATATTTTCTTAAGCTTTCTTTGGGGATTTACAGGTATTGAGATTGAATCAAGTATTAAGATTAGTGGGTTAGAATGATTTACTAGTTGTAAACAATTACGTTTATATATAATTGAGAACATTTCAAAGATAGTTTTGATAAGTAAGTCTGTATGAAGACGTGTGTATATTGATACATAGAAAGGGGCATTAATTATCATACGCAAGGTAATCGATTAGAGTTATTGTATAATGTTTAAATTTGACAATTTAATCGCACCTCATAGTTGGATACGTACCGTAAGTCCATATAGGCATGAGTAGATACTTATAAATGAGTAATTTCCTATTAAGATTGAGTTTATAGTGATTAGCTGCATTTAAAATTAACTGATCTGATATTAGTT
Source organism: Aphis craccivora (assembly GCA_009835225.1). Lineage (NCBI taxonomy): Eukaryota > Metazoa > Arthropoda > Insecta > Hemiptera > Aphididae > Aphis > Aphis craccivora. The sequence continues at coordinate 47,711 of VUJU01000473.1, forward strand.
GTATGTACTTTATACGTATTATATATTTATATGTATTGTGAAATAATTTATTAAAAATAAAAAAACAGTAATAATTGACACATAATATTGTAAATGATAATCTCTACTTACATTATAAGTCTGATGTTTTTTAGAGTAAGATTATTTGCATTTTTTATCGACAATTATATTTTAATCTGAAAGAATAATTGGATTTGAATTAATGTTTTAACCGTTGGGTGGTATACAATTTTAATATTCCTTGTTCAAATTTCCAAAATTACATAATGTACCTATTTAAAAATGTTATCACAGTATTTTTTCAACACTGATTAAATAATATACTACAATACTTGGTAACGTTAGATTTATTTAAACATACTATGGAAGGTGTCTCAAATTATGTATAGTTCTCAATGATAACAGATGGTAATGAGGCATTTTAACGTTTACGACAGTATTTCATTACTCTAGAAATATTTATCCTATCCACTGAACCTTTTACTAGTACGAATACTATAAGACAGAGAAATCTCTGAATACTGAATTCTCTCGATCACTGAAAAGTGTTCGCTATTTGGAGTAACCATTATTTAGATGGTTCAATTTATAGAATGTTTTTGATTTTCTTTTCCAAAAAAAAATTGATACTTATAATCGAGCATTACCAGTCGTAAATTTTGTGGACGATGAATCTTTCACGGCGGAAACACGCCGTTTGAAACGATTGACTCGAAGCGAATAAGAAATACAATTGACTTCTCACAAGTGCGTGCGAGATGAATATAAAATATTTAATTTCAAAAATAAATATCCTCAATATTATTCGTATATGAAAAAAGTTTCGTTTGGTGTCCGTCAACGTAGACAATTTATATATCATATCAGAGAGCCTTTAATAGGTATACAGTTATTATTATTATAGACACTACTGTTCTGTTATAATATTTCTCTTATATGTTATTTTAGTATTCAACATATTGCCTACTCTAACTCATGGCAATACGTGTACTTAGTCAACCGCGTGTGATAAGATCAACTTTTGTTTAACCTAATCGGTTCAATAGGTTAAGCAAAAACATTTTAAGCTTTTTTTTTTTTGGGAGTATATAATATTTCACTTGAATGGGTCTCCAGATTTTTAGACTAGGTACAGCTGCTTTTATTTATTTGTTATCATATAATATTACTATGCACGTTCCTGATATGTTCCCCAATTGAATTTCCATTTTATTTTTTATTCGAAGAGATTGTCAACTAGATAATAGATAACAGTAAAATAATACTCGAAATATATTCAGTTTAAATGCGTACTATACACATTTGTAAGTATGAATTTTATTTTCAAACATGGTTATTTAAATGTTTATTTTTTAGCGAAACTTATTGAACAAAACATAATTTTTTTGGAATTTTGTATACTTAATTATATTATTATGGTTTACGAGACATTATATGATTATTCGTCAAATTTATAAAAAGTCCGATAAAAATTGTGCCTATACTAAACTCTGCAGTAGAGTTTTTGTATTTTTATTTTGTCCGTATATAAATACATTATGAGTGCTAATCATTAAATCACTTTAAGTCACTTGTTTCAAGATTACTGTAGTATGCAGCAGTTACTTTTTTTTTAATGTCGTTTAAGTAAAGTTAGATTATAAAAAAAATAACCTAATCTAAAGTAACTTTTAAATATTGATAAAAAAGAAACTGTATTATGTTATCAATTAAAAGCTTATATATTTTTCATCAATAACAATTTTAATAATACCTCAATAAAGCAAAAAACAAAAAATTGTTAATTTATATTTTTATTCCCATCGTGTTTTTATAATTAATTAAAATTGTTTACACTCTATTAAAATTGTTCCTGTTTTTCAAATGTTAAATTGAAGATTCAAATAATGTTTGTTGTTTGCTAATATTTATAAGCTAAATTAACTTATCCTAGTAATTTCATCATGTCAGAAAATAACTTAATAACTCAATGAGTTTGCATAGAATAGCGGTAAAAAGTGACGTAGGTAGTCGATTTAATTAGTGAGCTGACGTTAAAAGTTATGGGTAAAAAACGTATAGGTACATATTATTATCAGATTAATTAATGCTGTGCATTCATCTCATTATAATTTTGGCACAAACAAGATATAGTGTACCTAATTTTAATCTAGAGTAGGAGAAATTTCACATATAAAATGTATATACGATTTTTAAAATTGCGGGATCAATGGTGTTTTGGAATTAAATTGCGGTCATTCGGCATGCCTCCAAAAAAAGGGGTAAAGAAAAATACTTTGAAATGGGAAAAACACCATCGGCCGTGACTGCTGCGTTTGTTGCTGACAGATGTGGCAGCTTAATGCACTCGCTGGCAGGACGTAATGGTATCGTAGACACAAACAAGCTATTACAGTATTGTACGTGTAGACTGCGAACATTAACACACCATCTCGTATAATCATATATTATGTGCGAAAGAAAAAAAATTAACTCGCACGGGTTCGATCTACACACGTCGTTCTTATATTTACGTTTTATAGTCACAAATGTTAATAAATGTCAATAACACGTACGTAATGATAATATTGCGCATCTGCGCAATTTAATTTACTCTGTTTGTCGACCTCGTTATTTTTTACCCTCCTGAGCGATGAGTGTACGATCTCATAGGTCGACCCAAATTGATAGGTAACAATCGTGTCGATTAATTGATTAAGTAGGTACTACAACTCCGCGGACGACGGTGACGGCGACGGCGACGATGATGCGATAATAATAACAATATATATTATTATATTATGCGGTCGTCAGACGTTAGTCTTCATTTCAGCGGAAACGATGTTAACCATTTTCTCGTCTTGTTAGCTTCCGCCGCTTTTCGAATATAGTCCGTACAGCTTATCCAGAGAAAGCCAATTAACGATTCTCTTTATACGCGGCCGGGGACGGCGATTTTGCCCATTTGATGTAGTTACAACAACAATTGTTCGGCGGTGGTGATTCACGTTAACTGTGACTATATTATTATGCCTTTGTAAAAGGGGCTGTGCAAACGGTTATTATAATATACATGGCGGTAAACCTTAACTACCGTTCGAAATATGTATTTAATACGCGTTTGCGGTGGCTTCTATTACCATTCTTCACCGTTATTATACAGTCTGTCTAGACGAGTTTTTACGAATTCCGCAACGCGATATCGCACAACACAGTCGTACAATATATTATTATCGTATTCCATAATACAATACGCCTACATTATTGCCATGATAGTAACACCTAGGAAATCTCTCCGTATATATATGTAATAAACTATTATTGCATTCGAGAATCCCGTGCACGTCACTCTCGCATCAGTTTATGCGACGGTATTCGGTTTTATTGCATCAGAGTGGTAAGCCGTAACGTTGTATTGTAGCCAATACATTTCCGAAGATTATTGTTAGTTGGCATTCGCCACTCGATCCAAGAAGTCGTTCACGTGGTATTTTATACTCACCTGCCGAACATACCTGTGAAGTATATTCTATAATGGTGCCTAGAGGTATATATTGACTTTTCCGCAAACTCGTCTTTTGGTACGACACAACTCGGATGGACGAGTTTTTATAGTATTTTAGGAAACTCTTTTGAAATTAAAATTCTCAATGATTCTTCTTCTCCTCATTATTTCACATTTATACTGAAAAACAATAATAAAAATAATGGCTGTCAGGGGAACTGTTGAGGGTTAGTGCTGATGACGACTAAAAAAAAATGTGTTGCAAGAATTTGTAATTTTTTTTTTATTATTATTATATTACACATTTTGTAGACAAAAGTGTTATTCAATTAAATACCTCATGTTATTAAACTAACACAATATTGTTGTAACCGTTTAATTATGTATACCAAGACTACACGTTATAGTGCATAATTTAAAATATTTATCAAAAAAATTTACAAACAGAAAATTCTGATTATTACGAAACAAAATGTGCAGTATTAAAGTGCGATGGTAAATTAAAGGATATCAAAATATTTAATATAATATTCTATGAAGCACAGATAACTTCGTTTTTAGATATATGTTTAAAGAACGGTATCTACATATTTTTAATTTGTACTCACAAATACTTGATGATTGCGCACATCGTTTAGTATGATTTGAAACACCGCAACGTTGTATAGGTCAGACTTTAAAGAAATTACCTACCCACGATTTACAATTTTGAATCAACGAAATCGGCTAAAGAAACAAATAACTAACTTAATAAATTCAAAAAATTACAAATTACTTATTATATAGTATTATTCAATTCAAATTTAACATTTATTTCAAAGTAACTGAAAGCTGCAGATAATTGAAAGTAATAGCAGAAATGTTATCTACCTATCCGATTTTTCGTAATTTTATTGTTACTACTTAATAATAGTATTTAATATATTATATATTTTTATTGTTTGGCAGTTCGACAACTGAATTCTTATAACCTAACACAAAACTCCTGAGACGATTTAAATTACTTTGGAATATTTCAGTAATTTGTGTTACGATAATTTGGTTTGTCCACATATTTTCAAATTCTGTTAAAAAAGTACCTTTTAAAAAAAAAATAATAAAATACATCTTGTATTCCTGCATTATCAGACAAAATCGAATACGTTTTACGCTGGTTTACATAATTAGCCAAGAATCAATATTTTAACTTGATTTAAAAAACTTAATTTATTTTGATTTAATAATCATACCCTCAATAATGTATACGTTTTTAGTATTACAGCAAAAATTAACTTTTGTACGAAAGAAATTGTTTTCCATTCCCTATCAGTAAATTGTTTGTATGACACCCAATAACACTGCTCCCTGAATTGGAATGTCATCGAAACCACACCACCGCAGCGCTATTCATTTAGAGACTATATTATTGTAATAATAATATGTCTCGAATTTCAATTTAGACTAATAGAACATCCTTGTTGTAATACATGAATTATTCCTATGTTTGATTACCTTCTAGACCCTCGATTCCGTTCAATTATTATTTCCGAATATACTGCTTTGACCTATGACACGACTTGCGTTATTATTTTATGCACTTGCCTGTATACGAACAGCATGATACATGATACGCAAGACTTATCTTTTACCAATGATAATTATAGTTTATGATTCGGGAACCATTATCATGAGTTTTCATGCGACGTTTGATTGCACTATTGAAAACGTCGCAAAGAATAAATAGGCTGTTGATTTCAATAGTAAGTTTTTTTTGTTAATATTTCCGCTTCCTATAATAACTTAGTGTTATAAGACTGCCGTGAGTTTATTTTGTGGTTTTTGATAATATAAACTTGTACAATTATATTATAGACATCATAATATATAAAATTAAAAAAAATATCATGTTAATTTATTTTCATCTGAGAACGCGAAGGAAAAAAACTTTGAATCAATAATTTTTGAATATTGATCTTTGTGTATTTACATGTTTCAATACATTAAATAATAATTTATTATTTTAACATCGGTGTTTTAATGATGTTGATATTTAACGGAACTCTAAATGGAATTATTTTAAATGTTGGTTATAAATAGATTGCAAAGTAATGGAACATAGGAAATTAAAATCATATTCTTGAATTTGTTACATTGAAAAAATATTTTATCTATAAAATTATATTTTATAATAGAAGAATAGTTATTATTAATTGAAAAAAACGTGTCATCACCGGAACTCCTTAAATTATATTTTAAAAAATAAAAATAGATTTTTTTATGTATGATTTTTTTGTTACATCCATAAGAATTATAATTTAAGTAAACGTATTAAAGGAAAAACGATTGATATTTCATCATGTAATAAAAATATTATTGTCGGTCTTATTTCACTGAAATTTTCATTCTATTTACCTATATTTGCATACTGTTTTAATTCTTGTACTTGTAACTAATTTATTCGTATTCGTAGTACAAACGATTTATTGTATCTTTAATGTGTATACTGTATACATAGTATCTGAAAAAAAAAATAATGGTAGTAACACTATAGTCACCCTAGAATTATTGTGAATGAAATATCTATATCTTATAGATGGTTTCAATTATATATATTTTTTTTTTCTTAACTTTTCGTTAGATAACATTTCAACGTTTTGATAGAGAGTGAAAATTCCAAATGTCTGTATAGTTGTCACATACCTTGTTTTTAAAATCAGGATTGCTTGTAGTTATATAACCACACAATTATATATTATTTCGATAACTTGTAGGTACTTCTCTTTAGTAAAATAATTATTATTCCAGTAAAAATTAGATTTCTAAAATACAGTACCCAGACAGGCTGTTCCATTTTGTTGTAACCGTGCTATTTGTGTCGATGTTGTAGCACATCATGTCGTATCGTCATAACCTAAATCAATGTTTCAAGTAATGATGACAAGACTACGAAATTCGAAAATTTAAATATTGTAACCTAATCGCGTCATACCTATCTACATATATAAAAACTTAAAAAGTAATGATTTAAACAACGTTTTATACTTTTTTTTTGTCGTAAACAAATTTGCAAATATTATTTTTGGGCCATGTATACATAGTCGTCGATTAGCGTAGTAGTACCACAACAGTTGTAGTAACATAATTAATACATTATTCAAAGTCCATTTGTCGTTTTATTATTCAACTAATGTCCTCCGCCCATTTTAACATCAATGAATTCAGACCAAATTCGTGCACTCGAATCGATCGATTATAATAATATGTACCGTCATCCATCAGCCATGGTATGCTTAACTTTCCAATGTACCGAAACTAGCAATAATTGTTTTACAGTTTTTATCGATCGGTGCACTTCTATTATACGAAAATGGCAAGCTTTGATTGATTTGGACTTGTCAAGACGGTATCAGGTATCTGTTACTAAAAGTAGGAATGTTTATAAAATTTGATTCGGAATATAATGTAATATTGTCGCAACAGAACAAACATACTTGATTTTTTTTTTTAAATTAATAATTATTTAAATTTAATTATAAAAATGTTAGGTATATATATTATATAGGTATTTATTATAAATATATTTGAGTTTGCGCACGAATAACTTCAGGTGCCTCAAACTTCGTGACAATCTGCAGGTTTACGATTATCGTCGTTTATTATTATTTATTATTAATACTATTATTATTATTTTTATTATTAACGTTATTTTTATTATACGACGCGTATACTGTCAAAAAGCACGGGGGAGATGGCTGTGGCGATGCGTTGCGCGACGGGGTTCGAGTTTAATTTCCTGTTCAACAAACTATATGGCCATCCATCATTCCGCTTCACCAGATCTGTGAGCTTTTTATTTTTTCCATCATTTTTGTTTTATTCTTTTATAAAGGGTAAAAATGTAAAATGTCCAAAACTCCGATGGAATTGAATCTGTTTTCCAATCCCCGTCTACCGACAATAATATACACACAGCGAACGAGTCACGAATTTTTTTTTTTTAATTTTTCGTTTTACCTATTGAAAGCTCTTTTTTTCCAATTCGATATATAATTCTATGAAATGTTTTTAATGCGTGTATTCGCGTACTACAGTTGTGTGAGTAGTAAACGTACATTAGTGAGAGTGACTCCAGCACGTCAAAACCAACCATCAAGTAACCTCATACGCACATGCACGTGTCAAAAAAACCATAAACTTTTGCTACCGCTCAACTATGAAAAAAAACCAAGCAAACAAAGAAAAATCCCAGTGTTTTGATTTACTAATATTAATTTTGAAAACATATTTGATCCGTAAGTCTATTTTCTAGGTATGTTTGGAAATAGATTTCTGATTTCTACTTTTAGTATACTGCATACAGTGAGCTAATTTTTTTCTAAAAATATACTTAACTTGGCTTATATATTCGATAGTCGTGGAAAAATGAAAATCTGTTTTTCAGCAAACACGGAAAAGAAAATTCAAAATAAAGCTAATTTTCAAAATTAAAATTAAGCCACTGAAACTATATTTATTAATTTTCCACGTATTTTTCTAATCGCAATAAAAGTACATCTTCCTTATATACATCATTATAACGTCACAAAAAAACAATGTAAGTCATTAATATTTTGCTTTAACCTATAACCATTTACTTCTTCAAAAGTCGTGTTTATATTTTTATGATTTTCGTTGGTATTAGGATTACCTACTCGAAAAATTTACTCCCAAATTTTAAGCAAGAAGAATCTCCCAATTGTGTTTTTTGTTCTGAACATTTTTTTATATTTGAATATTTAAGATTTTCAGCTTATTACTGGTACCTAGTGTATTATTTATTATAGCAGTTGACATATTAATTAAAAAATGAAAAACTATATTTTATTAGTTTCAAATGATATTTGATAATATGTTGTCGATATATGTGCAAAATGTATAACTTCACTTGGAGAATACGATAAATTTAACATTTTTTTTTTATATATGACTTGAGATTAAAATTTCTAAGATCACAATAAATTGAAGAAACAATATTGTTTTTTCATTGTGGTAATTTGGTTTAAATATTGCAATACGGTTAATCGAATGTAATCGTTGACTGTTGACTCGCTACTATGATATCTTAATATTTTAATTATTAGACAATAACTGGACAATAGCTAGGTATGTAATTAAAAAAAACCATAATTATTTTCTCGCATATGACATACAATCATATGATTATCATATGATATTATCATAGTTGCATTATTACGTCATTTTAGTCGTCCTTGCTACCAACAGCATTATAATTTCCTTTACTTCGGACAAAGTAGCGAGCACGCTAAAGGGTCTATCAAATACTTCGGCCGTAGAATAAAATAACAATATAACATAATAATGTGTATAATGTCACCGTCGTCGTTGTCATAGTCGTCTCGCACAATTGCAGAATGACATTTTACCTTTTTAATTGCGTCATTCGCGCGACCCGGTCCAATACCTACGTAAGTAAAACAATGCGTTATAATCGTTATCGTGTTTTTTATGATTATTATTATACATTTATTTTTGCGTATTCACTACATATGTTATGAGTACGTTATTTTTCACTTCAAATATATACGGGAAAAAACATTTCTCTATCGCGTATGACTACGAGAATATATATCTGATGGCTGCTAGAGTCAAAAACGTCAGTGTCTATTATAATATAATATTATTATACTGTTTACTTTTGTGTCAAAAAATAAGGAAAATATTATTTTTTTTATTAAGCTCTTCAAAATCGATTTCCGTCAGTAATGTTTATCCGATTTTCCTCATATTATAGTTTGCTTTGTCAAACAGCAGGTGCGTCCATAATATATATATATACGGCAGTGAGTGCAAATACTAAAAACGTATTGTTTACACTCGACCGATAACGATGGTATATATGTGTATTATATATACATATACTCATATATTACTTACTGGTGAATCGTTCGAAATGCCATCTGAGGTGCTGACTGCGGAATGGGGTGGAATGGAAGTCGTCCACGCTCGTATATTTTTGAAGAAAACAAATATTGTTGTTGCGTTTACGTTTGCAAGCAGTGATCACAGTTTAAAGCATGGGACCCGGGTCAGGTCGATTTCGATAGTCAAAAAATCCAAGGTTACGAAAACGGGAATTAGAGTAAGAGGAGTTCGTGATCAATATATCTGACAAGTCACAGTGTGACTTTGATAAATTTTATTGAATATCAATCGATGGAGACATGACAATAATTTATCAAGAGATCAATTCAGTAGAAACGAAATTGAAGAGGAAAAATACCGACTGTGCCGTCAAATTCCTGATTACAAAATGGTAATTAATAGTAGTTTCGTTTGAAATATTTTAGAATTTAGATGGTCTTTGGAAAGATGCCGATATACTCTTAGATTCGTTTATCAGATTCACAATATCGAGGATGCGTATGATGTTTGTAAAAAAAAAAAAAAGAAACGTGGTCTGGGAAAAGCATGAAAGGTTTCGTGTGCTACGTAAGCCGTGTATATGATAATGATATTCGTATGGATATCGGCAGTGAAATGACAATAAAGTTATCACGTATGACAACAAAGAGCCGGTGAAATTGTCGATGTGAACACTATTATGCATATAAAAAAAAATAATCGGCCAGAACTACCGCAAGTGGAGCTGGGTGAAATTAAATAACTCACACGTTCGACGACATCCGGCCACCAACCGTCGACTCGATTCCGCCGACACAAAAGGTTTTGCGTTTGGAAATTATCGAATACGACCGGCTGTAAAGCATTTCGTACGCCAAGTGTATGTTTGTATTATATTATTTACCTCTGTGGCTACGCGATATACGTGAACATATTTCATAACAGATTAAGCATAAACCGTTATTAGAATATGCAGTGAACTGTGGCTCCCACCCCCCTAAGTATACGTACTCGTATACTAATGAAACGACTTCGTGCTGTTCGTATGTTTTAATTCTGCCTTAAGCAATATTCGTTGTAAATGCGCGGGGATCATATAATTCATACTGAAAACCACTCCTCGAACCCTTAAAAAATGTTTATCCTGGCCCATGCTCTTTGTATTTAATATGCTGTAAATAGGCGCTGATAGAAATTCACTAGCTTTTTATTGTCGATACAGTCTTATGTGTCATAACACTATAAAATATTGTAGCTCAGAATTCATACTGTACACCCTAAAAAATGTGAAAAATCGTTCATTTTAATTGTAGCCTCGCTATGTATGTGGTTTTAGATATGTTTTTGAAAAACGTATATGCTACTCCAGATTAGATGACATGTCCTAGTTCTGGTCCCGAAATGCACGAAATTATACTGTCCGGCTACTAGAAAAGTTTTTCAATTTACATTTGGTCGGCTTTTGTACATATAGTTTGTAATTGTGCACACAGAAAGACAGAACGTTTATTCAGCGCAAAACGTACCATTCAAAACTAGAATTTTCGGTCTATTCTAAAAATTAAATACACATTATAGAAAACTGCATTAGATTAAAAACTCGTTATTACAATAAAATACTTTGTGTTTACTGTGAAGCTAGATGTTTTGAAATAAAAATGAATATCATTATATCAAGACATATTAAACAGTTATCAAAACAATTAAAAAAAAAAAAAAACTGCTATGACAATAATTATAAAACTTTGAAATGGCATATACGAATAATCATGATTCATGATAATAATAATATAACATTATGCATATTATATTATTATAAAGGTATATTGTATGATTTTTGTAACGTAGTACGACTTTAGAGTTTAGAGTGATATTTTTCGAGATTTCAAACAACAAAAGAAAAAAAGGATGTGCGTATAATAATAATCTGATCATGTGGCGGCGACGACCTCCATATATTATAATATAAACGTATAGTTATATATAAGGTCAATTCCATTTATTATTGTATTCGGGAAAGTATAACAAATAATAAAAAGTACCTATGCTTTTTATTTTTTGTGTGTGTATATTATATTATACCGGTATTATGGTTTTTATATCAGAGATATACCGCAAGATAGGTCGGTTCAAGAACGGGCTAGGTATTGGCGGGGAGAACGAAACCCAACGGACTACTTGCAGCGTGCGTTCACCGTGCGAGCAGAAGAGTAGATAAAACGACGATACGAATATTTATATGCACGACTCGAGATAATGTTTCCCAACAGAGTCGGCATTGTTTTTCACTGGAGAGGGACCATCACGATCCGGGAACGGAGTTTGAAAATTTGGCCGGCGTAAAATTCAAACGACAAGTTCGACAATATCGGCCGTACACGCCATCATAATGCATCGCACGTAGCCGCGTATGATATTATTATAATGCGAGCTGAGCGCAGCGTAGTGCAATAACTACGCTCCGTCGTACATACGTGTCAAAACGGAACGACGAAAAGAGCATTGCGAGGTGATTTGTTTTCTTAAATTTCTTTTCGGGGCGGTAATACTATTTACAATTGTGTGTGGTACATTTGTGTTTATACGCTTTAAACGCGTATGACGTATAAAGGGGTCAAAAGGTTACGTTGATTTTCGCAAGCCGTTACGTGCGTACGTGCAAGTCGTCGGAGTTCCAATAATAATAATATGGTGTTGTTATATTATTATCATTGCAATATGTATATTATAGTCGCCACAATAGGGTTCTATACGGCGAAATCGCACGAAAACTGTTTGATTTGCAGACGAGAATTTCGTGGTGTTAATGAAGCACCACAGCCACAGTAAATACGACGGAGGTTATTTCACGACATAAAAGGTTATGACTTCTTGTCACTGCATTATGTCTCGTTTTAATAATATTTCAGAAATACCAAATGCAGTGGAAAAAAATCATTGTTACAAACAATATTCGATATACATATTATACATAGGGTGCGATATTTGTCATTGCAATGCAATCAAATATTTTCGAATACCAATAAGAGTCAAGAGTTATATTGAACTTCGTATATATTGACAAATTCAAAAGTAAAAGAAAAATTCTAACCTTTGATCACCGACCGAAAGACTGAACTAAAAATAGTTCAGCTATAAGATCATTTTATATATCCGTTACAAGATTTTTTTTATGGTTTTCTGTACAATATGAGTACCTACCTACTATGCACTGAAGGGTGGAAACTTGCAGGTCTTATATTTTAATACCATATTATTACTGTAGGTATAATAAAGTAATTGATTTTATACTTTTTATAATATTTACGAATTACGATTGTTTTACAACTACTATGTTAGGTGGATATCAACTCACTATTTGTTGATAACTCTCTTTATTATCCATTTTTAACGTAGATAAAATACTATCTCGTGGTTTTTGAGCGGTTTCAGAATAAAACCACCAATTTTTTGAAAATCATATCAAACAATGTTATATCTATTAAAAATAAATACATACACATTTTTTTTTATATAATATATAAAATAAAATAATCAATGAAATACATATGTGATATAATATGTCAAAATCTTGGAAATATATTATCGATAAGTAATTTTACTCTAAGAATACTCAATAATTATAAAAAATAACATGCACAAATTCGTCTTATCGGCGTTACTCGTGGATCATAGATAAAAATAACCAATAGTGTATACTACATACGACACGTCCTGGCTGGTAGTTTGTTGACCACGCTGACTATCTATTATTGACAACGATCGAATAACGCTAAAAAATATTTTCGTATTGTTATTTCGACACACTGGCTTAGAAAATAATAATTTTAACACTAGGTTTGCACGCATACGCAAAATTGATAGGACGCCGTCGCGTGGAATTTGCGTCTAGGCCGGGGCGCCGTTAATTAAAACAAACTTCAACACACACACATACACACACAACTAAACGGATGGGTACGTTAATGGTTGTGAAAGTGGTTAGTCGGAAGACATTATACACGTGCGCAATGTTTAATGTGGTACGGAAATGACGCCGTCGAGGAAACGACAGCGTTTCGTACGCAGTAAAAAGCAGGTATATATACATACGCAGGTAATACTCACTAATTCCAGAAACTCGTTGAATTCGTACCCCGGAGCACATTTTTATCATGCCATAATAACGATCCGCGAATATCACAACACACCGTTGTTGGTAAATTTATTTTATTTTTTTAAGTTAATACTGAATTATTATTATATGTATATTGTTTAGTTACACTTTTATTAGCCATAATACCTATACACGCAGTGTACCGCAATATTATTCAGTGCTCATCTATAACTTCATCAACCTTTCACCCGCTCGTCGATTTAAACATGTCGGGTGGATGCCTTTCTGGCAGATAATATCTTGGTTTGGCGACACTAGGTATATATTGCCACAGGGCTATAGCGTTACCGATTAATCGAACAAACACTTTACCGCAACATTATATCAATGATTTTTCTCACCCTTTCTCACTGAAACGTCGTACCCAACTGAAAAGCCGCTGTAATAAAATGTGCTTAAACGATAATACGCATCTCACACTATCCCTGCGCGGTGTATGTGTAATATTATAGGGCAATGTAAATTACAGGCACGGCACGTGTAAACTCCCCTAAAAAATATAATAGTAAATTCCTCTAAAAGCATTTTGTTACCACAACATTACACTTACGTAAATTATTCCCCTAAAAACAATTTACTAACATCTTAAAAAACAATTAGAACCATTTAGCATCACCACTCTTGAAGACGGCTCTAGTTATCCTCAAATAGTATTTGTATTTTTAATTGCATTTTTATTTCTATATTTATATTGTATACTTAAAAATATTTATACTCGCCATCATTCTAGTTTAGTTAAAATTATATTTTTTATTTTTTTTTTTATTCAACAATAATATTTTGTTGTAATGATGTGAATTGTAAAATTGTTTTTGTATATATTATAATGGAGTGTAACATTTTTTTTTTTTAGGCCATTGTTTGATCATTATTATTTTATTGACGATTAAATAATTAATATGAAAAAATCTTACAAAACACGAATTAATAAAAAATATAAATGCAATTTAATTAATTATCTATATTACTTTTTTTGGTGAAATTAATATAAATGTAATACTTACCATATATTTTAAGAGACATTTTTAATATTATAGGGGTTTTACGGTTGCCTGCAAATTACATAGATACGCCATAACATTATAATTTATAACGTATGGAGAATTATTACGACGAGACATTGTCTGACCATCCAAACGGATTTCAACAAAAAATCGCTCACATTTTTTTTTTTCAAAACTATTTTTTCACATACCCATGCGTAACACTAATTAAAATTTAATACCATCACCGTACATTTTTTTTTTAATACGTCCGTTATCGTTTTACATGTTCATAATATCGCATACACAATTTCATCAGATTTTGTATATAGCTGATAATCATTACAGCAATATAGCTATAATTTTCGAGCATTGGCAAATATTTTCCTTTAGTCCTGGCACGCTGGTTATAAACATGCATATAATGTCATTGTATATTTAGTTTTATAGTATTTATATGAAAAAAATTAAGCTGATGTAATAAAATGATATTTATATTTCTAAAAAAGTATCAAAAATACCGTTTATTTACACAGGTTAATTTATTAATAATTAATACTTATCGTTTTTTTCCTCAAAGACACAGCATTTTGTAATATTTATTTTATTATTTCATACGGTGCTCCCCCCTCCTACCAGTCGAAACGAATCAATAATATTTATTAAATATCTGTTCGTTTCATAAGCTCGTGTGAACACGGTGCAATATTACCATGCATATACCGTCATAATAAAATATAATCTATATAATATAATACACCGCCGTACCTGCGTATATTGAAAATGCGAATATGTGAAAGGTTATTTAATGTAATATGAAATCAGTGGTGGGTGTTTCCGCACGTAAATCCGTGTTTTTATGACTAACGAATCATATAAATATAACAATAATATAATATGAATATATTATACATTATCTGCACGGTAACATTATGCCGGGTACATAAAACCCGTGTACACGATTTTCCGTAGGTAGGTACTTACTCTCTGAACGTAACAATATCGTGTGCGCTTACGGATAATCCAACCAAAGTCCACGAAAATACAGTCTGGCGTTACACTACATTACTTACATGTTTATATTATACTATTATACATATAGTGTGGGGGCTAATCGGCAGAGCCACGATCCCCGTAAAACCGCAAACATGACATCCGGTTTCCGAAATGGTTGGTACGACGCATTATTCCCTCTCAGCGTGTGCCAAACATCGCGATAAATCCGGTGGCCCTCGGTTTCGAATTCGATCTTCATAGTACTTACTTGTTAACAGGTTTTAGAAACTGTACGAAACCCAAGTAAAAGTCTGTAGTTCGAGGACGCTTTCTTAGCCTCCCCACAGAAATTATCCTTCTCAAATCCCGATGCGACGGATAACAATATATTACACCTTATGTATAATTCAGCAGTTCCAAAAATGTGCATTAGGCACATTCTCTCCCGAGGGAGGCTCGGACACTTGTCACAATGGAGACGTCACGTGCCAATGTATACGGTTATTTTTAGACCATTTTTGTGGTACGGTCGGTCGATTTCTTTTACTGTGCGATATAAAAAATCGTAAATATAGTCCAATATGAACGTTCCTAACGTAACAGTCCACTTTTAGAAAATGTAAAGTTGCAAATATACCGACGAGTTAAATTGTAATATTTTCAAATTATATACTATTTTAAGCTCTCTATAAATAAGTAATGCTCTGTTGTTTTCTTATAAACATAAAGTAAAAAAAAAAAAAAAAAAAAATAGTAATAATAAAGTATAGAATATTAAATAACCTATTTTAATTCTACTGTTCATGGTGATGGCTGATGAGGAAGGAGCATGAAAAAAATATTATATTTTTAAGAAGCTCGAATGAAACAGACCGGGAATCGCTGCCACGGTGGCACTGAATCGGCTTACCAATCAGTCGTCGTATGACCATGAATCATAAATATATTAAATTCAAGTTGACACGAAATTTTAAGTAGTCAAGAATATTGTAAAATTGACGACGACAGCACGAAGTCGACGGGCGCGCGCGCGCACGTGTGTGTGTGTGTGGTGAAAATTGGCAAACCAGTGGTCAATAACATTATTTCGACGAAAAGATTATTTTAGACTGTAAACGAAAAACCGTTCGGCTCAGGTGAACATTATAATATTAACACCGAGCGAATCGCCGTGGCGGATTAATCGGAAGAATAGTGTGTGTATGCGTGTGCGTGCGCACGGCGAGCGACAATACGGACGCGCATTTACAATGTTGGCAGGGCGTTTTGCTTAACTTTCGCCAACTCCATTAAAAGTTCCGTTTTGAAAATTATTACGGGGGTGAGAGGGAGCGTGTGTAACGGCATCCCCTCCGTGTCCCGATCTTGGCCGTGGTAAACAACTTTAACGGGGCGCGCGCGCGTAATAGATTTCGACACGCGGACTGTGAGACCGAATCACACGTACTAATTCATATTATTCTTTTAATATTATTGTTATAAACTACTAATATTACTTCCACCGTCGTCGTCGTCACCATATTATTATTACAGTAATAGTATTATATTATTAAAATATTGTCAGCGTTCGTATAGTAACGTCCTACAGTCGAACCATTAACCTATTTGCCTGTTACACCTGCACTCTCGACACGATCGGTGAAACATATTTTGCACGCCCTCGAAAAAGTCAAAAACAAAATAAATTATTACATTGATTTTGCAGTGTAAAATAGTTGCTTGTATTTAAAACATATATCAGCGCAGCAATGGTTTTTTTATTTTTATTGTTTTTACTTTTCGCTGTTTATCGAAATGTATATATATATATAATGTTTAATATATTCAACGGTACAATTATATACATCAATATTGTACATTTTTATTAGATTATTTATATACGAATTTTCTTTAATTTTGAAAGAGTCGATGCGAAATATGATAAATATCCCTCATATTTGGTTACCTATCCTTGTAGTTAAAATTTTGTTTACAAATGTATCTATATAATATAGTACATTCATATATATCGTATATTCCGTACACAATTTTGTGTGATTGGAAGAAGGACCTTTCTGTTCGGATTCTACGAAGTTGCTTTGATGAACGAAAATTCAAACATAAGACTAATATTAGATATATGTTGTAGTCTGGACGTATCACGTGATATACGTGATGTTTGACCTTTGCTCACCATCTGCCACATTTTTATTTTCTTTAAATAATATAAACCGAGTTGGGTTCTCGTGACGTCTGCGAACGAACTCATGTGACGAAGATGGCTTTTAGCAGTCCGGTCAACCATAAGATTTATTTGGTCGTAAGCTATTGTTTTGCGCCCTTTCAGAGTTCCTAGCAAGACATATCGCTGCGTTTTATACCGTTTATAAACTGCAGTAGCCGACGACGACTCGGAGAACATCCTTAAAAATTACTCGATTGACCGCCGAACGTCCTTTTGATACGAATCTCATCAATCGTTGTCATGGGTCCATTGCGCTTTTTCAAACAAATTAATCCGGTTTATAAGTACGCCTCTCGTTTTAGGCGAACCATGGAAGGTGTTGTGTTATACGAATACGATTATATTATTATTTCTTCGTGGTCCAACGTTTGGCGTTAACATCTTTTGTATAATATATTATACTGTCGCTAAAGAAACGATCCACAAAATTCGTAAGTCACATGTTTTAATATTGCTCGAGTTTGAAAAAAAAAACACGAAATTCTCGAGCGTGAAACTCATAAAACACAAAATATCTGACAAACAGACGTATTAAGTTTTACGAATATTTCCTGTGCATAATACGCAAGTACATAGTATTCCGTTTGATGTGAACAATATTGGAAACAAACATATCCGACGTCACGTCTTGTCTTCGACAATAGGTACAGAACGAAATTACCTTTTTACTTTATTTTTTGTTACAAAAGTTAGTTGTTTTAGGTATACACAACATAAAACGTTTAGTATTTCGTGGACGCTTTTTATTTTTCACGACAACAACGTATAATTACAATTTGAAAAGGTCGTTAAAAATCTGTTTTATCTTGAAAAAAAATAATGATCACTTATAAAAACACTGACGTCGAATACCAGTCGCGTATTTCATGGTTTGAACTGTGGTCGATCGTGTTCATGACTTTTATAACTGCGTTTTAAATGCGTTTGGTTTTATTATAATTATTATATTAAACGAATTTATATACAGAAAAACTGACGTACAACGCCGTGAACTAAATTGTATATCCTGCAACAACAATAATATATACCACTGTCGCCGCCGCCGCTGTTTGGAAAAACGTTGACAGATTTTACGACAATAACCGAAAATATAATAAAACGTGTGCACATTCACTTCATGGCACGCTCGAGTACCCGCTGTGCTTGTGTCTCTATAATGTACTTTGTTGTTTTGCAAACGTTGAAAATCGACTAGAACAGCTTGCTACATTATGTATTTAGGAGGTTCTGCGAACACATTATGTCACTCGTCGGAGTATTATTTATGTACATGTGTGTTTTAGTTTTTTTTTTCCTTTCGTTGACGAGACACAAATTATAATATATTATTATTACTATCGTCGTTATTATCTCCACACTCGGCAACGCCCTTGCGGTGGCGGTTTTAGATGGTGGAATATTATTATATATAATATGACCATATACAGAACCGTGTCCAAAATCAAAGGTAAAACAAATTATTCTTGTGGAGTAGCATTCATTTTAAGTAAATGATTATTAAAAACGGTTAAAATATGATGTACCTACTCTATATTATAATACAAAAAAAAAAAAAAAAACAAAAAACAAATAAAAAAATAAAATTAAAATGAACAATTTTTTAAAAATACAATTATATTACAAATGTAACGATTAGCAATTCTGATTTTGGATATTTCTTGATTCGGATTTTATGATACATTATTTCACTTGCTTTTATTTTAATATACGTACACGGTACGTGTGTTCACATGTGACAATCGTCTGCAAAACCAAAACGAGCAGTAGTTGTTAAGCTAACAGAAGAAATAAAGTGCTCTGAAGTCTATTCTACTGTAATATAGTAGTGCGTGGCTCATATATTACAATGCACAACGATCACTGACTGGTCAACAAACGGACTTTCTGGTTAGCTCTTTACCACTATATAAGCTTGAGTGGCTTGAAGAATTTCACTCGGAGCGAAAAACCTACAACTGAACTATTTAGAGTGAACGCGATTTGAAAATACCGTTTTGCATCAGAACGGTGCAGGAATTCCGAATATTGACGACGACGGAAAAAACGGAAGGTCGTGAATGCAGTGACCTCTGAATTGTACACAGAAAAAACATTAATATGCAGATTCAAAATTAATGTTCAGGCTTTTTTAATTCACTAACATAAAATCAAGCCACTGACAATAAATATTATAAAGTCAAAACGTTTATCCTTTCATTCAATGTATCTGCTGCCGTACTATATAAAAAAAAAAACTAAAAACCTAAATAAGTGATTCGAAAGACCGGTCGTCAGAAATCTAAACTAACTTCCGTCGTGTATATATTATTGCATTGTTGTACGAATGTCAAACATTTATAAGGCGATATGGTGTTTGTCGTCTCTGGAAGATTTCTTTTCACGCTAAACGTGTTGCCGAAATGTACAGCCCAATCGATGTTTTATGTATTTTTCGTCGTATATATATATATAATGTACACTTGTTTTAACGGATGGAGGTTTTCAATTTCTTTTATTTTTCACGAAAAAAAAAAACCATACCCAGTGTGTTTGTAGGCTATGCGGATTGTAAAAAGTATATGCTTGTTCACTTAAACGGGCACACGTTCGCCGCGTTAATTACTTTATTGGACCCTGGCCAATATCGATGAACGGACCAGAAAAGGGATGCCCCGAAATTTGTCCATCGTTTGCCCTTTTCACTATTTTTTTTTCTCCACGTTGATGTCTATCCACTCTTTATTTTTTTTCTACTGCCGAGAAGTGAAATTTGACCCTCTAAAAAACAACAAAAAAAAAAATTAATATTAAATCCTGCTTACTTATACCTATACCTACTTTTACACCCTTATATTTACAACGTATTTTCGAAAATGTTGATATCATTATAGAAATCAATATTAATAACAATAATAATCATAATAATAAAATACCCGAAAATTAAATTATGGCTTTACTATGTAGTGCTTCATAAAACTATATACAACAGACAAAAACAATATTTAATAAAATGTCTAAAAATCGAAAAATACTGTTGGTATTCCAAATACGTGAAGGCAGTATTATATAACTATTTTTTATATGCATTATTATAAAGTATTTTGTGTTTTGGAAATATTTAAAACACATAAGAATAATAATTGATAATAAAATATTTACATTTGTATTTTATCCCCGTGACGATATTATTAGTTTAGTATACTATTATTACGATTTATGTATGTTGATTAAAATTCTTTAAGTATTAAACAATAATAATAAAAATACATTTCAAAAACCACCTTTAAATAATTTACTACCTATGTTTTTTAATATTAAATATTATACAAATATGTATGAATCAATAAAATAACACCAGTAAAATGATTTTTTTCATTTAAAAGATATGATTCAATATTCAAGTCAATCGAAAATAAATAACACAGTGTTTGAAAAACTTATATTTTTAAAATAAAACAATATTTTTGAAATGTATGAATTTTATCAATTACTCATTCTCAAGTTTTTTTTTT
>VUJU01000473.1:75017-104162 GCA_009835225.1 Aphis craccivora
CTCGTGCCGCAACGTCTCGAATCTTTGGTTTCGAATCCCCGGGAGAACGTTAAACTCTTGTGCGCACTATATACCTACGCCATCAAAGGAAATCGGCGATTTCCTTTCTTTTCCTCACCCCACCACTACCTAACTCCAACTACCGCTCACACACACACACACAATATACATATATATATATATTAATAAATATAAACATAATACTCGCGCGTGTGTGTGTTAACGTCGACGCGCCCGTGCGCATGCACGTTATTCGTAACGTCGATATATCTAAAAACCAAGTAGATCTGACAGCATCGCGTAGGTCTATTTATATTCAAATGCCACCACTGCCGTGCCCGTATCTCGTTTAGCCACCGTCAGCAACTGATCACACGTCCGGTCTGCGGTACCGATATATACATAATATATGACAGGCCGCTGTCGTTTATCACGCACGCGAAAAGAGCGTATTTGTTTTCCACCGATCGCGCTGCCAATATATACGCACGCACATGCATACATATATGCAGTGGTTGGAGACCCGGACTGGTATCGTAAAACTTATCAATATTTCACATTTTCCCGGTGACGATAGCGATTAGGAAAAATAAAACTGAATCGAGCACCTACGTTAAAAACATCGCTTCTCTGACGTTGATGAATTCTTTCATCTAAACTTCATGATTATAATATGAAGGAAGACTTGTCTACACTCAAATCAGGGATATGACGATCTGTATTATTTTAAATGCCATTTTGTGAGATATTATAGATCGATTATTGTTATAAGAGACTATTTGGTGATATAAATTTAAGTACATTCAAATAAAGACTAAATGTATGGTTAATTCGTTTTTTAAAATAATTTTCAAACAAACTACATTGACCATCGCACATAAATCTAAACCAAATTTCGGCTGTGCTCATCTGGTTTTTATGATTAATAAACGTATAATATTGACTAAAATAGAGTACCTAGGTATCTATTTCGTCATACTTTTTTTTTGTTTTATATATAAATTCCTCTGCGATTTTCTAAAATACCTACCTAGGTACTTAAAGTTTAATGTGTAAAAGTAAGAAAAGCATTTAATGAATCATTTATTTTTGTTTTTTTTATTTATAGTTTAAAAATCCATAATTGTAATAACTGAGAAGTGTGTTTATTGAAAACGCTTATATAGTTTTATATAATCCATTATTTTTACTTACTCTTATTCCGTATACACTATGCGTACTAACTGCAAATAAAATTCTGAATTTGGAACATGGTATTGAATGAAAAAAAATTATACCATGCCAGCTGCCGCAGTCGTGCTCGATAGAATCGATGCGTTTTTTCGCTTCGCCTCAATTATTGTTGTTGTTGTTGTTTTTCCTTCCGGTACTATCATAATGTACTCGGGCAGTTTTACATTTAGAGTTTCAAGTTTTACCCATTTCAGATTTTGACGTCTTGACTTTGCAAAGTAACCCCTTTGAGTTGCGTCCGCGTGTATGCAAAAGTGAGTCAAGCGGTTTAAAACAAATCGTTTAAGTGTACTCAATACGTGATTCTCGGGCGAAAACCTTTCAACCCTAAACTTGGCAAGAGTACACCAAATATGAAATAAGACGAAACAACAAATCGATATTCATTATATTTTCAAACCTCCAAGTAGGTTATTATATTATATATATATATATATGGACGAATGATGATGTCTGTTACAACATTGTACTGTTGTAAAGATATTAAATTTACAGAGCAAAATAAATTCTTGTAAACGTTAACGTATCAAATAAAAGTATTGTTACAAATATGTAGTAACAAAATACACCGATATTGTGTTCCTTTTAAATCTCTGCAAAAATTTTTTTACTTATTCGGGATAACTTAAGTAGATATATTATGTCTGTTTATATATGCAAGTACATCAAATTCAATTTGAAATTGTATTTATAAACAAACGCTGAAGCCAGTTTCTTTTTTGTCATTTTCGTATCAAATAAAAACGGTAGGTATATCGTAGATCTCAGAAGTATAAATTTATAAATATTATATATATAAATATGTATTTATATATCTATATATTAAAACGAAAAAATAAAATATATCACTAAGTAAACTTGATCTTAAGGTTTTCTGTTCCGTTCCAATAATGATGTTGATTTAAATCGTACTTTTTAATAAAACTATGTTACAATCAATATATTTTATAGAATTATAATAAAACTTGTTACACAAACACGTATCAAAAATCCACTGATAGGTCAAAAACAACAAAGTTTTGTCTCTATCTATCAAATCGTCCGTTCTACTCTATTTCTCTCTCAAATTCCATCTATTCTGTTTACGTGAGTTTTAATTTATTGCACTTCGTTTTGAAACAAACCATAAATAGGCAAGTCAATAAAAATCCAAGCTAAAAAATTACCACTTTCCGAATAGAAAACAAACGTCGCAATGTTTTGGTTTCGAGAGATATATTTTTAAATATTAAACATTATTATTTCTATTTGGAAATGTACGTCAATAAACACATTTGGCCAATAAACAAATTACCGAAATAACTATTATATTTGCGGTGGCTTCTAACATTATAAGTACATTATATAATATTCAAATATTGAAATATTTTTTGTTTTTTACAATGTAACTGTAATACGTATGTCGTGTTGTAAAATAAGGAAGTTACCATCTACATAAAATAAATATTATTTTCTACCGGGTGATTGATGTGAAATACGAAATATGGAAAACGAACAGATTTTATCAAAACAAATATTCGATGTACTATCGACTGAAATGCTTCAGACGCATGACATGGATTATCTCTCTGTGCTATCTTTAATATCTTGCGTAATACCTCGGTGAGATCCTTACTATTATGTTCCGTATCATTTTTGCGCTTTGCTTTCGATTTGAACGGTAGTGTATTGTCTAAAGCAATTTCCACTCGACTTTTAGTTCCGGTAACCACTCCATTTATCTAACCATAAAAGGCTTTTTTCCTGTGTTGCAAGTCGGAGATTAAAATCTAATCGTATCGAATACATCGTAGACAACAGAAAATGATGTCATGTTTGTACACTGTCCTCGACAACGTAATACACAGGGCGTAATATGCGATATTTAATATAATATTATCGTGGAAACTCACTAATTGGTGACAATCATTATGCGTTCAAGACCCGTTCCGCCTTGTACAATACACATATATCGTGTAAAATAAATATATATACATAAATAGGTACTGTATGAAACACGCAAGTAAGTCAATTTTAATGAGTGAGGCGCATTAAAATATTATAACGACTTGCCTGGATCCCGGAATTTAATCAAACACGATGTATTTTATATGATATTTGTTTTATTATTTTTTTTTAAAAAAAGCTTTCGTTCTGTTTTATATATTATTGTAACACAGTTTATAGTTCATTTCGTAAGATCTGTTTTGAGGCTTGCACATTTTTCTTTCTCTCTATTTTATATTATTGTGTCATCATTATTTCTCTCTTCCGTCTTCGTCTTGTAGATAATTTCAAACTAACTGTGTAATTTGATATTAATTAGCAGTATCTGCTGTGTACTCGGGACAACCATACGTAGTTTTTAAAAAATAAAAATTTGTATATATTTGGTACAATGTAAAACAAAAAAAAAAAAAAAAAAAAAAACTTAAAAAAGATAACGAGAAATTAATAATAATAATAATAAAAAAAAATGTTTTCTTGTCTTGAAAATGTCATTTAGTATAGTACTATAATACCATTCTATTTTGCAATACTATAACATCATAATTTTCGGTTAACCGTAAAAGCATATGCTATAAAATATGTATTTTATCATTATTATTATTTATACTTTAAATGTATGACTATTTTGTATACGTATGATGGCGTAAGTATCGTAATTTAAATGGAGTAGAGCGTGGAGACTATATTATGTTTAAAATAGTTTATTGTATTATTGTATTTTTCAAATCCAAGTGTTTTAACCAATAACTGCTGAAAACGCAACAATGGGGGATGTAGATACGTCATGATATATTATTATACCATTGGGGATTGAACTCCCCTGATGTAACAAGCAAAAAGAAACGTTGAGTGCCAAATTATATGCTTAGAATCTGCATTTTTAAGGCGTTAAGTTCGATTACGAATAGTTACCATTGAAAACTATCGAACAACACCAAGAGTATATAGTTTAAATATATAGTTAGTATATTTTATTATGAATTAATATTTAGAACAATAACAATTTTAGACATTAAATCGTATAATTAATTGAACAATAAAACTAGAATAATATCATTTTGCCTAAAAATACATTTTTTTTTCTATAAAATTAAAACCAGCGTTGCTCACATTTTATTATATTTTTACTAATAACTATAAATTGAATTTTTATCATACATATAGTTTAATAGTAAATATTATGGCCTAAAACTGTTGCAACAGTTTGTAATTACAAATATTTTAAACACATTGTTAATATAACAATATTATATAAACAACCAAAATAATATTAATAACTTATTAGATTTGTAACATTTTTATTTATAATATATTTGATTATATTATATTATATATACATATTTTACCTAACTTAAATGTGGTTACTATTTTTGTACAAACAAATGACTGAGTAGTTGAATTTTTAATGGCGTTTATGTATATCTGTGAATTGTTAAATCTAAGTGATCACCTAAACTATACATAGCTACATGCGTGTAAAGATTGTGTTAATAAAAAATACTCGATTGGCATCTTTCCAATAATAATTATATTGTTACATTGATACGATTGTATTACCTTAGTAATGACGCGGTGTTTAATAAAAAGTCATATCAATGCGAAATGATTTTAGATATAATTTAAATTAAAGTAATGCATACATTTCACCTTGATAACCAACGCGTCCTTAAACTTTATTAAACGATACTTTAACACATTTAATTTTGGTGAAGTTAGAAGTTCATTGCCATAATCCAATTATCAGAC
The DNA here is from genome assembly GCA_009835225.1 of Aphis craccivora. Classification (NCBI taxonomy): domain Eukaryota; kingdom Metazoa; phylum Arthropoda; class Insecta; order Hemiptera; family Aphididae; genus Aphis; species Aphis craccivora. The sequence goes on from VUJU01000473.1 coordinate 79,986, forward strand.
GATTCCAAAAATTATGTTGACAACTAATTTAAAATGTTTAAGAGCATTATAAATTTTTATATCAAAATGTATTATATGAGATGTAATACCTAGCCTAGAAACACGTTCAAGTGCACGTGTGAAACATTTTGTAAAATAATGCTGTCCCGAGATTTTTCGATGAATCGACATAGGTATATCCGTTAAAAATAGAACGAAGCGCGTCGATATCACACACCTATTCATGCGTATTCAAAGTAATTTCCAGTAAGTTTTTTTCGTCGTGATACCAAAATAAAAACAAATATATTCGCACATGATAAAGATATAATATATTACGATGTGGATATTTTATTTTCTCTAAATTGTGAACATACTACTCAGCAGGTTGATATAAATATATAGTTTAATTGCAAATAACTAAAGATGATGTCCTAGCTGACTCCGTTATGAAGACTATATTGTGAAATGGACCTAAAAAATCACAAAATGGTTGCTTGCTGATGCTAAAATTTACTTAAATACCGTCTTAGAAATGTAAATAATATGTAATATTATTTTGATTAACCATTTTATCACGTAATGCCAGAGTTCCATGAATATCATTTTCTAGACCAATTGATATAGATTTATTTTAATGTAATCAGACTTTTTTTGAAACATTTCTAATCCAAAAATGTATTGTCTAACAATTAATACCATTACTTATAACAGTTGCTATAGATTGAAAAATGTAATGGATATTAACTTTTTTCAACGAAAATATATTGATTTCTTTTTCTAAAATTTGAACATATTACCAAGTGTGTGTGTATGTGTGTGTGTGTGTGTGTGTGTTTATTTGAAACAGATAATTCTTCCTACAGTGTGTACAATTAAAAGCGTAGAACCCCGAAGTATCGAGTCGCATTAATAAAATATAAAGAAAATAATTGTCTCGGACAGCTGTCTATTTGGTTTAACAGCTGAGTGAAAAGTCACTTTACGGTGCACGATTCACCAGTTATCCGACTTAAATACGTAATGAACCAAGATTGTATGAAAATGAGCTTATCGTCGAGCTTGTTAATAGAAACTTAATTCATAGTTTGAAAAGCCATTTGAAGATAGGGGTGTAAAAATAAAACAAATAATTTTAATGATATATTATGATGTTGTGTTAAATGTAATCAACAGCTAGGTTAATAATATATTTTTATTGATTATACCTAGTGCCCTAGTAACGAACATTAAAAATAATCATTATGCGCTGTAAATAAAAATCATCACGAATATATCTGCAATTTCATACATCAGCGGCTGCTCTGTGAAAGATTTCGTTTCAGACCAGACAATTGATTATGCAGTCAGGTGATTTATCAAATATTTAAACATTTTGTTGCACCTGAAGATGAAATTATTTAAGTAGACAATAATAATAGAAAAGGATAATGGATAGTGGATAGCGGCTTTAAGTGGATTTACTGTGGTTTTGCTTTTAGTAATACTAAGATAAAAAGCATAAATAAGCACTTCTTTTTTATGGTAATGGATAAGCAACTTTAAACCTATTTTCATTACATTTTACGGAATATAATTAGCATAAAATAACCGAGCTTGAAAACGATTGTAATTAGATTTTTATATTAATTGTATCTATAATGTTGACTTTAAAATCTTGTTGGCTTGGTGGTGTGTCGATTAGCAAAGTTTCCATTAGGTATATTAATTGTCTCGATCAACGAGCAGGTTTTTCTAAAAATTGTTTCATATAATAATTTATCGTACCTATCTGATTATTATTATTTTATCGATATTGGAAATACATACGAACAGCTCTATTCGGATGACATCGAGTGTATTCCACTCTACTTTTTTAACGGATAATATTATGTAATAAAAATATTATTATAATAATGTATTACTGATTTGAACGAAGATAATTTTAGTATTAATAATAAAATTATGTAATATTGGTATTTTGACTGGGTAAAAATTAGAAACTAATAATTCAACTCGTTCCTGGAGAGTTTCGCAACTATAATTGTATCAGAATGAATGACAGACTTGCTTTGGGATTTGGAAATCGTTTTGACAACGTCTCAATATAATTTTTGAACCGTTCGATACCTCTGATGTTCTATTATTATACCTCTGGACGCTTATGTGCTTCCGACGAGAAAAATGTTTAATCGGAGTTCGCTTACCGTGCACGTATAGACCTTCTATGTATGCCCAGAAGTCATTTAGTCTTCGGAAACATATTTTTTAACTCGATTAAGATAACAAACTTTAAATTAAATTAAGGTAGTCATAGAGAGCATAATCTCATAACACTGTAATGATTCATATCCAAGTTGAACAATTTGTTTCTAGTAAAATATTATTCTTATCTGTTAATGTATAAAACCACAATCGATTTAAAAAAAATTAGATGCAATAATTAAACTATTGATTGGATACACATAATAAACCTTACACAATCAACACTATTTGTGATTAAAAGTCGAAAGTGATCATAGGTAAAAAAAAAAAAAAAACACTAAAAATCAAAAAAATCAAAAAGCATTAAAAAAATATTACGTTTTGTACGTTATAGTTACGTATAGATATTAGATATACACGTGACGCGTACAATTATAACTGAATGTGCCTTATGCATATCGTTTGACTTTTGTGTTGAAAAATTTATACCATCACATTAATCAAGCTTTGGTTATTATAATTAATTTGTTTATGCTTTTAAATTTGATTTTAATATTTAATCTTATAGTGACCTCCGAAATTTAAAACATTTATTAAATCGATTGAACACCTTAAGAAATATAATAATATAATATAATATCCATGGATATTTTTAGTGTTTTAATTTGTATCAGATTATACTTGAAACACATATTTTTTACTAAAACAAAATAATTATGTTTTTCAATATATATGTATTATTATACTGTCTTTAAATTAGAACAGTTTAAGTTTTACGATAAAATAATTAATTTTAAGCAAAGCAAACTTTAATTAAATTTTTCATAGTCAATTTATTATTTACTTAGTAACAACAACCACTCAAGTCTTATTTCTCTTTAAAATATTTTTTCTTTGTAAAATTGAAATTTTAACTTCATCTTAGGTATAATAAGTATAATATCTGGACGTTATAATAATATTTATTTAAAACTGATTCTATAGCTTTATAATAATACATTTTATGATTTAATCATTTTTTAAAGTTAAAAAATATGATTTAAAATTATATGTTTTTTAGTTTTAAAGGTTTGGGGTTTGTGTGTACTTGATTATTATAATATATATATAGGTATATAAACACACTTTACTGAAAAAAACTATTCATATACACAATGTCTTTTCTAAAGGAGTTACCTAAATGCAATCTTTTGTCAATGTTCGTCAGACTACTGTAGTAGTAGTTGTAACCAATGTCTTTGATTGTAAACATGAAAACTGAATGTTCGGTAGTCTGTAAAATGAGTATATACTTAAGGCTATTGTTACATGGTAAAAAAGCTCGTGGTAGATGTAGCAGATAATAATAATAATAAAAAAAATGGAAATGGTAGCTTAATATTGGTTGCAGCTTGATGGTGTGTATGTAGACGGAGAAGAGAACAGATGTACTTGAAAAATCATCGGCCGGAATGAAAAAAGAATTTACTTTAAACGTTTTCCAAATAAATAACCGTCATGGATCAGAATTTGTTGCGGATAAAATAAAAATAATAATAATAATAAAATCAAAGCTGGGTCGTATTTTTTTAAAAATAAACTAACCAAAAGCCGTGATTTGTTGGAATCGAAATTATTTTTACAAACTATTGTATAGTACACAATGTCAGTCTTCTATTTCGTTTTGCGTTATTATTATTTTTTTTCTCCACGATTTATTTTCTACGGTCTATTTGAAAGACAAATCGTATAACATACCTTCTATCAATAGTTATTGATCATGACAATGTTATGAAATGTTTGTCACACTTCATTACAAGATACTTTAAAATAACTGGTTAAAACATATTATATAAATTATAATAAATTAATAAATTAGACACTAGTGCGAACATTTGAAAATCGTACAATAGAAAATAATATTATTGGATTGGTACGTTTAATTGATTAAAAAACAACATTTTGATAAAACCATATTATAATAACCTGTTTTCTTTAGCCAATGTTTAGTTGCTTAAGTGGTGCTAGATACTTTAATATTCTTTTATATTAATCAGTTAGAATTAAAAAAAACAAATTATTTATGCTATTAAGAATGCAAATTATTATTATTATTATTACTATTATTCAGAATGCTATACTGTTCAATCGATTTATTATAACATCTAAAGGTAATGTTGTATGAGGTTACTATAGGTTAGCTATTGTTTGTTTTTTTAATATTTTTATTTTGAAACGAGTAATTAACAAATATTTTTAAATTTTAAAAATTTCCCTTCAAAAACCTACAACAAAAAAAAAAAACCTCGGACAATTTTGTTAAATTTGAGTTTGATAACAGGTCACCTTCTTCTAATAAGCTAATGAAACGGGAAATGTTGAACTCATAATATCTGTGTAACATTACACATTTATAATAATCTGTTAGGTATGCATTTGTAGGTCGTGGATTACACAAAATGCTGATGTCCACTTAATAAATTGTAATATACCTATATGTATATAAGTTTAAGACTCAAAAGTCGGTAGAGTAAGGTTTGTTTAAAATGGTATACAATTGAAATGGTGTATAAAAACAAAAATCTCAAAAGATCGTTAATTCACTTTTCGAAACATGTTACTGATGTTAAATAATTCACTCTATACGGACGTGTAGACAACTGACCTTCAAGTGTAAGTATCCCGATGTCTAACAACCCACATGCTTTTTACAGACGGGAAGTACGTTCAATATGTTACTCAAAACGTGCAATTCTAAAGAGTAGTAAATTAGTCCATCGCATAACCATACATGTATTATAGTTGATACTAATTATGGATGATTTACGAATGAAAGTTATAACAATTGTCTGCAATCATTTTGTTTTTAAATACAGAAACCAAAAGTTCATGAACTCCTATGGTTTTATTGAATGAAAAAATTGCTGGATCATTAAAATTAAAATTAAACATTAAAATTATATCTACTTATAAAAATTGAAATACAAAATGTAATTTTGAATATGATTCCATATTTTGAGGCTTATTTTATTTAATCGCATTTTTTTTTTAATGTTTGTACCAAGTTAACTGCATATTAGAGAGAGACATTATGTAATCATCAATGAATAAATTATAAAAGGCGTATCGATAAATAGAATACCTATAAAATGTATCTATGAGTTTGTGTTTAACGGTGCAGTGACAAACAAAGTCATTGATTGTGAGTTATAATGTATAAAAAAAACATATCCATTTGATAATTATTGTATATAAGAAATTATTTTATAATTTTTACTTTAATTTTTAAGTGTATAATAAAATAATATTTTCAACTGATAGTTAATGCAATTTAAATAAATATTATAGTATTAAAAAGCTTATTTTATTTATATATTCATAGATTTTAATAAAAATGTAAAGACATATTTTACCGTATATATTTTGTTTTTAAACGCATTAATATTTGGATAGTTTTTTTAGTTATAAGCCCTAGGTCTTGAGTCATACCAATATAATATATAACGTATACTTTAATATTATAAGTTATAGATTTATTAACACATATAACGAGATATGTTGCAACAATGAATGATTTGTGAATTTATACCTATTGGGCTTCGTGTATACGTCATAAATAAAATTAATAGTTTGTTTTTTTTTTTTTTTTTGTTTCAGGTAAGAACGATAAACAACAATCAATTTAAAAGAAGATAGACAATTTACTACCTTACATCCAATAGTGACTTCCGAGCGTGTTCTAAAACCTTACCTGCACCAGGTTTATTTTTGTATAGCTACAAAATATGTTACGGTCAATATAGGTTAGCCAATTTTTATAGCTAATGTTAAAATTAAAAGCATTGTACGGTAATTGTATTTCCCACGAGTTTATTTTGGCTCTATACTTAAATGCTCTTTCCTCTTATCCAACCTCCTTATTTTACCTCACAACTTTAATACCATTAGTCGCTTCTTAGGACAGTCATGATAATACTATAGTAACATTATGAATCACGAGAAAGTTCTCAAGGAAAAATTGTGATTAATAAGCTATAAAATTCGTCTTCATAAGTATGATGTGGTATTCATTCAATGAAAATAATCTAGTTCAGTAGTTCAGTCGACATTATTAATGTTTTGTTATAATTTAACAGGATGTTAAAGCAATATATTTAACTCTTAGTTTCTGTAGTTAATATTACAGAGAAAAAAATTACTCTTATACTACTACTCTTAATTTAGTCGAAAATAAGTTAATTCATTATTTTTAATTAGTATTATCTGATCACGCACATAACATTATAGTAATTTTACAACTTAAATTTATTTAAATAATTACCGAATATTTTATTGAATAGTATTTTATACTATTCTTTCATTCTGTAAACTATCTTTAGTGGCTTGAACTAAGAATTATTCGTTTGTGTCTATTAAATCATTAAATCAATGATTACGTATTTGTTTAATTATATTTAAAATCATTGTATACAGTATACACTATAAATTTTGATTAAATAAAATAGCAAGTAAATTTATTTATTTTAACTAAACCTATAATATTATTTGTAAACATAGTTTTAAATTATTTACTATAGTTTTCTTAACAATATAACAGATTTAGCGTGTTTATTAAGAAACCTAATATAATAATAAAAAAAAATTAATTTATTAGTAAGTACAAAAGTTTACACACACGTGACTAGCTGATAGATATTATATTGTACTCATAATCATAATTTATAACTAAAATACAAGTATAAGGTAGATTAATGTGTTTAAAAAAAATCAATCACCTGTTTTTTAATTTTTTTTTTGTTTTTTTTTTTATACTAATTCGATAACTTGTACGTGCCAATTATAGCTCGAATAAAATTTAATTATTATATAAATCACGTCGATTAGTAAAGTTATACAGCGATAGCCCATAACATAATACATATATTATTATAAATAGTTTTGTCAGCTATTATCATAATAGGATCGTTTATTTTAAACCATCTGACGAATATTGTCGGTTTTTTCGCGCTTAGCTATCAATCAGGGTGGTTTAATAAAAACGTCCGTATTTTTTTTTTTTTTTTTTTTAGACATTTTTAAACATTATACACATTTTTTCTATACACATAATATATACGCTAGTTGGTTTTCGTACGAAATTCATTTTTACCTTAGTGAAACGTAATTTACGCGCATTCACGTGTAATATGCGTATAGCCGCATAGGTGTATAATGTAACATACTGGCGTTAAATGAAAGTAAAATATAGTAAATGTCAACCGGATCGTACCTGCTCTCGGCGTGGTAGCCGCTAGAAGGGTTAGAAAATGTCATTTTTGTGAAAAAAAAAAACAGATTATATTCGTACGGTTTTTGGCGTTGGTGTTATTATTGTTATTATTATTATTACGGCTCAAACCTTCGAACCAACCAAAAGCCGCCCCACCGTTGCCAAAAAGGCTTAACCTCGTATGACTTTTGAATCTGACAGTACAATATTGTTTTCTATATAGATTATATAAATATACATACAATTTAGAAAATATCTCATATGGACCAGATTTTTAATACAATGACTGACATAATATAGTGGTAAATGGGAGAATACGTTTAATTCTAATATCTGATAGTTAATAATTTTTATCTGCTTTGTTTATTAATTATTATAATTTAATCAAGTTATTAAATACAATTAAAATAGAAAATCGTTTTTCTGTATAATATAACTAATAAGTTTACTAAATATAAATTATTTTTAATACTTATAATATTGTTCATATTTTATTATTTTGACAATCACCGAGTTTAATAATAACACTATGTATCATACTATAAACGGCAAACGGCATAGTACTATAATTGACAAATTAATGAAGAATTGAATTTATGCTGACCAAATATTATTAGATACACACTTTCTTGATAATTATTTAACCATGTATAAATTAAATATTTTATTAGTTATGCTCTCGATAGTTGACAAATTGAGCTGATCTTAATTAAACAAAAATACTTATATAATTTAATTTCTTTATTATTATCAGCCAATAATATATTATTATATTTTTATTATAAGCCAATTTTTTTTTAGTTTTTCAATATACAGTTACACTAGATGAAACATAATAATATCCTTAAAACATTATGAATTTGATTTATTTACTAAAAACTATAGTCTATAAATATTATGATTTTTTTTTCATAAAATGCATATCATATATATATATTTATTTATTTTATTACATGGTACTAAGTAGATAAGAGTATATTAAAACAAAATCCTAGTGGATAAATGTGAATAAGTATTTGAATAAAACTGACACTGATTTCCCGAAAGACCTATTACTTTGTTTCACTACTACTATAGAGGTTTCGCGATGCAAATGACATAAAATACAAAGAGCGTTTAAATCAAAATTATTTTCTTGATAATAAAACCGGAATCTGGTATAACGAGGAGCTATAGGCAGACGGGGACACATTGAATTATCTTCAACGCGACCCTCAGGGGGTGTTTTGAGTCACTAGTGTTGGACCCGGCTGAAATTTCTGCCACGCGGCCGGCGGATTGTTCGTGCTAATGTGACCAGCATGTTGGATAATGTTGCTGTGTGGGCCGACCGAATGTGATTAGGTATTACTGAACGAGTGGACCTGACACCTGTCGACCGTTTGGTTTCGTTTTATCCATGTCTGCTGAAAATGAAAAATCCCGAATGCTCTATGCAATTAAAATTTAAAAAAAAACACACAAACACATCAAACCAAACGAAACAAAGCATTTGAAGAAGAGAAAAAAACATGTACTCCTATAAGTGTTGTATACGTCGGGAAAATTGCCAATAACTCGAAATCTACCCGCACACACGTATCAGAGCGCATGCGCGCTCAAGACATCGGTAAAAGGATATTAGACTGTTGGACAAGTACCAAGAAGTGATAGTAATAAAAAAAACTATGGGAAAAAAGTTTTTATACTACTGGAGGTCGTTCCGTGCGTAAAACACGCATCGCCTATGCATTTACTGGTTGCGGGAAATTATAGTCGAAATCGATTTTGAAAAAGTCGTTTTACTAGTAATTTTGCCAGTTTTTGGGCACCACGCTCTCTTGTCTTTCTGGTGACCAGGTATGAATTCGTACCGAATCAACGCTCATCTTTATAGTCAAATCTTCCCTGTAACCGCGTGGTATATAATCAAAACCGCACTCGAAAGACTGTAAGATAGAAGGGAACAATAATTGTCCCAATATACTGTAGTTGAGTAAAAAATAAGTCAATGACATTTTTAACAATCTTTAGTAAATTATGTAAAAGGAAAATATAATTTTACTCAAAATATTAACCGGATGTTTATTTTCCAGTCGATATTTAACTACGATAAAATGTTTTTAAGAATGTCATTTATTAATTTGTATCCAATAATATTTTAAATAATAAAATTCCTTCCGTAAATTTCTTGTTCGGTAGATATAATAAGCTATCAACATTCGATGAAAAAAAAAATATATCCATACCGTCGATTATTATTGTGATGGCGGCGGTGGCATTTTACTCGTAATTGCTTGCGATTCTGCAGAGGTATCTTAAACTTGTGAACCAAAGCGTGGTGTCAAATTCACACTACCTATCGAGCTAACATAAGATCGACCGTAATATTAAATTAAAAATGTGTGAGTTCTTTACTTTTTTCATTTGTGGAACCTGTCAATACGAAAGACGCGTCAACGAGTACAATATAATTCATATACCACACTTAAGTATTGATAGAAGATTGTATTCCTGCTTGATTATTGTTGTATTGATATTCAATGCACTCGGTGATTTAATTTGAAAAATAAAAGAAGAGGGTAAGAAATTGAACCTAAGCTATGTCAGATATAAGTTTAGCTTTCTTTATCATCTACTCTCTGAAACACACACAAACGTGTACTCTCCATTTTAAGTAAGCGATGAGTGATCACTGATCAATCAGATACCATTCTGATCATATCAGATGAATCAGATCTGCCATCTAGTGATAGATATTAATTTCACACCACTAAATCAATAAATAAATTTTAAAAAAAAGGAATTTTATCAAAAAGTTCATTGGACCACATACGGAGCAACTTTAAATCAATCGATTTTAAAATATTAAATAAATTATAACCTCCAAGAACTTATTAATACTCCACAAAAACTAGTTTTTTTTTTTTTGTAATCATAAAAACCAAAATAATATGATATCTTACTTACTATCCCGTTTCAGTTTGCTCAACATTATACCAGTAAACGACGATGGCGATAACAACGATGTTGTCATCACGTTTTCTGACTCTATACGTGTCACGGACGGTTAATCCCGCTCAAGTCGTCTTTAAAATATAATGTAGAAGCACATTATTAGCATTTTATTTGCGCGAGCCGTATTGCGATTAAATTCGTATTTCTTCAACACGGACACAGACGGTTGCCCGCGTGTTAGGTGGTTCCCTGCATACTGCAGTGCGACGCGTTTTATAATTTTGTCGTCGTCGTCTGGAATAGTCGGCATAGTCTCTAAAGAAAAATTTGCTGTGATTCATTTCGAAGTTCTTTGGCGTTAATCGTAAAACGTGTTGTATCACACCTACGGTACGCAACGTGTGCAGGTATCGAAAACGTCCGGATAAGGATATAATAGTTGTTATTTCGCGGAGAATCACCCGTAACAAAGCGATCACGACAATAATCCGAAAATAATATTTACTGAGTCGACGTTGTTGTAGTCTGTTCTTCTACGACCCGAGTAACCGACGTTGCGTCGTTGTCATTCCGATGGTCCGTGTCTGCCTATAATATTATAACGAAGGCATAATCAAATTTTTCTTATTGCAGTGGTAAGATTTTAATAATAATAATATTATTGCCATATTATTCAACCGACCGTTCGCGACACGCGCCAGTCATGCCTACAGAGAGTTTTCGTCGAATAAAAACATCGATATAACGCCGTATGCGCTTACAAAACAATAATAACAATATGATAATAACGTTATAATATTAAATCGTAAACGATTATTCGTCCTAAATTCCGTTGTCGCTGCATGGCCGGATACGCATTCGGTTGGTTCATTTCATTCGATATTAATAAATTTATGCAAACGTGCGTATAAAATTCAAATGAAATAAAACAATACTCTCACCGTTTTAAACGAAAACGTTTTTTTTTTTTTTTTTTTGAAAAAAAAATTATTTTACAAACGCAAAAAAATGCATAATAACAACGGCTTGCAACGCGTGTCTGTGTGTATATGTGGTATATGTGTCATGTGTGTTTGTATCTGTGTCTGTGGGGTACAAATAACAGAACTATATTTTTCACACACAAAAACATGCATACATTTTTACACACTAAAAAGTAATAAAAAAATACCGTGTCAAAAATGCATTTTGTTAAAAAAAAAAAACCGAAAGAAAAAGTAATTGAACTATTTATCATACTATATTCTATTTTGCTTTAACCCTTTTTGGTTTTTTTTTTTTTTGTTTTAATCCAAACGCGTAGAAAATGCATATGCAATAACGAACAATACAATTCCCAACGCATATACTGTTATACATGATGTACATGTACATTGTACATAATTATTTAACATGTGTCAATAATAATAATATTACGTAATATCTTTAAAATACATTTTAAACGAAACATATATTAATAATTACTAAACACAGTTAGGGTGATATTAAATATTTAAAGTCTACAATCGACCTATCGGTTGTGGTAATATAATATACTTTATTATAATATTGTATTACGATTTAGTAAATTGCACTTCCCTAATGGCATTTTGATGCAAAACTATAATAACACGGTTTGATATTGAAATAGGATTTGATCACGGGCAGTTGGTATTCTATAGGTTATTATTTGGTTAGGTAAGTATCTATCATAAAAGTAATAATTATGGAAATTATTAATGCATATCACAGAATTTAAAAAATATAAAAATTAAAATAAATAAAATTACACAACGTTAAAATGTAATTTGTTTGATCACTATATAACGACGATCACAGAACAAACTATGTTCACATTATTATAGTAGCGATAATTGTCTATTCCTCACCGGCATAAAATGTTGGGTGCACATTTTTATTCTTTAGAATGTTTTAAACTTTGTTCCGTGGCTGTACATTTCTGTCTTTACGATTGAGCTTATTGCTATAATATTTTATCATTATTGTTCGTTTTATCATCGTGGGTAGTAATTTTTCTCACTTAGACGAATGAATGCCACAGCTCGGTCATATACAACTGAAAAGAAAATAAACAATTCAAACAAGACCATAGAAGCTTAAAGATGATTAGATAATATGCTCATAAATAACGATTTTAATATCATGTAACTGGAGTTTGAATTAAAAAAAAAAAAAATTAATTCTTTCAAGATGATTTCGGGTAAATACAAATGTTTTATAGTATTATTACTTAAAATATATTATAAATATAAAAACTTATAGTTTATATAATACGTCATCGTGTATGCTAAAATCTCATATTAAAACAGTCAGCTATCAACATAAACCGTACATATTTCTCAAAGTACGGGCGATCTTTAAGATAATGTCGGTGTATATTATCTCTTTCAAGCATAATAACTGAGTCAAACTCTTATTCATATTTCTTGTTTTCCACTTAAACTATAGCATATTAAGTACTTTTCATGAGTCATGACATTATAAATTGACTGAAGAGGTTAGACGATCTTATATAATTGCATATTATTTTTTTTTTTAATTTCTCATTAGTTATCACAAACCCCAAGTATCAAAATGATAAATGGATAATGATGGATTTTGTAAAATTAAAATTTGATTCATAAAATGAAATGTATGCTTTTTTAACGTATAGTTGCAATAAACCTACATGAATCTACAATAACAATAAAATTCTAAGTTGAAAATACAAAGAATATCATAACACATATTTCAATACGAAAGGACTAAAAAATGACACGACACGCATTATCAAATAACGTATGTCAATTAAATTCATTGAAATTACAAATATATTTAAATTTTTTATAATTTTTATTATTACAGAATGTATAGGGCTACTGTTAGGTGCACTGTCAATGAACGAAACAGCTAGTATGTTGTTAAACTAATTATTTGTTCAACCCATCCGTATTTGCGTGTACATGGTTTGTGTTAATTTTAACTTTGTCAAATTCACGGATAAACTTCAGAAGTAGCTATTGAGTTTGAAACTATTGTCGGTGTAGGCCCGCAGACGTTCTGAACACAACTTTAAAAACTATAAATATATCATCTGCACGTCAGAAATATGTATAAACTAGTTATTATATAATAATACAACAAGTTGACGACAATAGTTACTTTGATACTTTGATAGTACACCAAAAATAATTATCATTAATTATTACAAAATCACTTAGGTCTATTATTTTATGCTTACTTATGGGTTCTACCTAGTACCTATATACCAGGAATGGTCAAACTTTTTGATCACGATCTACTAAAATATACTTCACTTTTGAGGATCGACTTCCATATTTTTTATTATTATTATCATTATTGAATAACTATAGTTATTATGATACGTTATATAGAGCGCGTGGTCCTAAAAATAAAATCTAACATAATCGACTTTGAAATTGTCCGCAATCGACTGTTTGGCCGCCTCTGCTATATACTCTATAAAATATCGAAATTGGCAGTTCTTGTTGTTATTTATGATAGAATGTACATACATGCGTTGATGTACTGCGTGCACATCGATTATTATTAAGCTTTTTAGGAATATTGCGACAGCTTGTCCAAACAAACTACTCGAATAAAACACTACGATGATAGATAACCTCCCGGAGTGACTCGTTTTCTTATTCGGTGACAGATTCAAGAGGGTTTATTTGCTATCAATCGAACTTAAGTGACATGTTCTCGCACTAAAACCGATCGACCGAACGATTATGATTAGGTATACGAACGCTTAGCACACATGGTGCTAAAAGTGACGCGTCTATTATAGAATAGCCTATACCTTTCTATATTTATATATTACAGTACCTAGTAATAGGATTACATTTCAGTTGTTTACGGTGGATAAATAAAATAATTTCATATCGTCGTCGACATTATGATGATGACCGGTGACGATATTAACCCCGTTCGTTAAAATCGAATAAATCAACTGACGTTTCCGTATGTATGTTTATAAATCCACTTCAGATACTCCTAAAATGCAGTGCATTTTAACAAACTGCAAAATAAAATAAAAACATTAAATTATAAATGTATAAAATAAATATATATATATTTTTTAAAATTTTTATAACGGTTAAAATACAGACAATATCAGCAATAATGTTCGGTGGACGTATTTTAATTACGGCGGTGATCACATAACGAGTTCACGTTGCGCAGCGAAATGCCATTCAATTAACTAAATTGCTTGTTTAATCGCACAAATCCACAGGCCCGTGTACTGCACATAAACATAATATACATACACATACGTATATACATGAGTATGATGCATATTATACCTATGTACATGTATAATACGAGACAATGTATACCTAGTTTAGTTAAATATTTCTTGGAAAGAGGAAAAAAAATTAACATACGCAAAACACCATAGCCCAATGGTAGATTATAATATACATTTTATTATTATACGTGTACAATATAAAGTATAGTAACCTTACGAAATAATTGCCCGTATAATGATATCGCGAGTAAAAAAAAAATGTTCCATTTCCAAAGGCGTTTCCCTAAGCCACCTATCGCATGCAACAGTACATATTATACGATAATACTGTTATAGTTGTTCTTTAAAGGGTTTGATCCAAAAAAAAAAAAAAAAAAACTTACTAAATTATATAAGGTTTTGTGTATACACTATGATGGTGTTTTATGATATCGTTTTTTTTTGTTTTTATTTATTTTTAAATAAATATTTTACTATTCAAATTGGCACAAAATCAAAATTTAATTCTCTGTCACATATTACCTTGATAAATTAGGCAAACAGACAATCTCCAATCAAACAATATAGCCATTACGCTTATATTCTTTACTTTTATTTTTAGTTTTTTAGATGATAGGCTGTCACAGCATACATTTTAATTTCAAATCCCGTTATCTGAGTCATTAAATACATATAAACATTGAATTTCGAACAAGTGGTTTGTATTAATTAATAATAATTATTACCTATTTGATATTAAGATGAACAAACTGGAGTGTTATAGGAGTAAAATGTTGATCTACTATACTACGGTTATCCAAACTTTAAAAAATTATCAGTAATAGTTAATTAAACTACTAGGTCAAAATTAGATTTTAGTACGAAATTAAAAATGTACATTTTTTATTGTTGTCATTAAAAAAAGACGTACCTATTATTACTAAGTGTATTAACAACTTAATACAAACGATGCCTACAAATATCTACATAATTTTGGTGAGATAAATAATTACAAAGAGAACGTTTTGGGGTACCTACTTTTATTTTTTGCTAGGCGATGCGTTGCGTTTATTTCACTCTGAGACGATACTGTTAAAAAAATAAATGTAACACATCGTGCAGTGCGTATGACATTTAAGATTGTTTTTTAGTAGTAGATGATGAAATTATGTTTGCAGATCGCATACCGTCTTATAGAACATATTATTATTAATATTATAATTAAATATTTGACAACACACGATCGTGTGACGTAATAATATTGTGACGATTATGATGATAATAATAATATAGGTACATATCTCTGTGGCGACTTTGAGCGCATCCGCGTGATAGCCAAAAATCACTGTGCTCCGCGACATCGTGATAATCTGTCGTATTATTAGATTCCGGAGTAGTGAATTTCACATTCCGCATACGCGAGTTCCGATGTACGGAAACCCACCCATTAAGTGCAGTTAACCATTAATCCGATTACGCGATCCCGTCCGACGTCCGAAACCAGCTCGTCGAGATTTATTCACTGGCCACTATTATAATCATTATACCTACGAGCACATAGGCAGTAGATACATATTATAATACCTCTGCCGCGAAAACACAATACGAATGTGTGTGTGTGAGTGTGTGACCGTAACTTGATTCCAGCGGAAACGCGTTGTACATCCGATGATGAAATTTCTAATTCAATACGCGCGTCGATCCGATTGGATACAAATGCTTAGGTGATTTGACGGCCGGACGAAACAATTTGTAAGTACGAATTTATACGAAAATCAAATTCGAATATTATACGTTTGTAATGCGTATACCGTGGGACTTGTACAATAAATTATACGCGTGTACAACGCGGGACTTTAGGGGTTACAAGTTTTTTAACTTGTCGGTTTCCGTCCAAACGTAAATATTGTTAAAATGATGAATAACATAACCGACAAATCGGAAACGGACCGTGTAACAATGTTTAAATAACATCCATGACGATGCGAAAATTTGATTTTATAATTAACAATTTTAGGCCATCGAATTGACCATCGCGGTTTGTGACGATTTGCAATGGAATATTGCTATTATATTTGGATTTGAGTGATGCGATCAAGACTAGTAAGCTGTTTACTATGTGCGTAAAATTACGTTAATTCACTAGTGGGATGATAATAATATAAAACAGAGTCGAAGAGAACATAACTAATAAATAATATTTGAATTACAAACCACTACGATTGAAGTATTGGTACGTTAATAGTATTTCTAACGACTGTGACATATTATTATGTTTCGTTTATGGAAAGTAATACTATTTTAACCTTACTAGGAAAATAAAATTTATTTTTTTCGATAGAAGGCACGTACTATAAATATGTGCTATTATTTATTAAATTGGATTTTCAAAAATGTTCTTCAACTTTTTCTTAGCTTTTAAATTCTGAAATATAACGAGGAAACTATTGGTTGAACAACAATGCAGTTTTTTATGTCTGTTCTTCAAAATAATGTATTATACGAAGGTAGTGGATGTAGATGTGTGTATATTGCATATAGAAAAATACTTAGAAGTTTATTCTTGTACTAAAATTGTGCAAAAAGGCAAAGTTCTACGTAAACTAATTTAATACTATAAAGTTCACTTAATTATTTAAAATCTAATTAACCAAATTGAACGTATTTTCAAAAAATAAAAAAATGAAACATTTCAGTTTTTTTCCTAAAGCGATTGTACTTTTGCTTATGTGACAATTATCAACTTAGGTATGCGATTGATATTCAGACCTTTTATTGATAATATTTCCCGCTTAAAACAATAATAATCAAATCGGTTTAAAAATAACATAATATATTAATTATTTGTTGGGTTTTATCAATGTTATTATTTTTGGTTTTTAGTTTATGTGCCTTATTATTAATGTATCTAAAGTGGCAAAGAAAATATTTTATTATGCAAATACGAAGTCGTTAAGCTGAAAGCACTCTAACATTAAAGATATTTTTGCTCAAATTTAGAAAAGACATTAGGTGAACAACTTTGGGGAACTGTTAAATTTAGAATATTTATTGTTAGCGCCTTGTAGAGTAAGAGAGTGAGTGAAATAAAGAGGAAAAAGCTCCGTTAGGTACTCGATTATAATGATAATATAACCTATATAATTATATATATAGCGGTTTTTTTACTCCTCCCCGCAACGTTATATTATTTGTTTTTATCATTTCGTTTTATGGTACCTCCTATCTGCGGAATTGAAAAAGGCCATTGTTGTTTGAACATTTCGCGGTAATTACCCGTTATTAAATAAAGTAGTATCCTGTGACAATGAAGCGAAACGACAGCAGATCGTTTGGACCGAAATACGAGCACCCACATTCATGTCGTGTATTTTTCGATGAAAACGCCAACCGGTGTTTTTCACAACGACCAGAGGTAAAAATAAAAAAATAAAATAAAAACTAAATATCGAAAACAAATCCGAACAGATACTACAATAGAAATGTATACGTTCGGCACGTGTATCATGTTTGTTCATGACTCGCGATATTATGGCGTTATAACGACTGTGGTAAATATGAGGCTGCTTGGGATGGACGGATCGCCATAACATTGGATTTTTTTTTTTTTGCTAATGACGTTTTCAAAAATTAGTGTGAAAGGACATCGGATCATTTTTACACAAACTGGTTTGAGTCTGTTAAATATACATATTATACATTAGCGATATGTTTGAGGAAGTCCGTACAACTGTATAAATTCAAATGAAATGAAATCATATCACATTGAAAAATCCGAGACGAAATGACCCGATCGCCGCGTTATATTGTCGCGTTTTTCCGTTATCAATCGAAACAGTTAATTGATAGGTAAATGCCTCAGCGATCAAACTCACTTACGCACTCAAACGTACACAATATTATAACAATGATAATAATTATTGTATATATGGCCCATGCGTAATAATATGCGAACGGCTGCATTCGGTCAATCGATTTGCGTGTGGTCGTAACAATGCCAATCATAATAATAACCTACCTATTATAATAATCGTAATCATAATAATAGTATTTTCCCCTCCGATTGTCGATATAGGATTGGATATTTATACGTATAAATTATATTGGATATACTCTACGCTTTTGTGTGTTTGGCATATAATACTGTGCGGTATAAAAATATTTGAAAACATACACACACACACACACACACATTGTAAGTCTGCAGCAGTGCATAATAAATATGCATGTTTTTTATTTAAAAAAAACAAAATCTAATTTTCCGGAAGACCGTGTCCGGAGATTTATAACTTCATCGGGTGACACGCCGCGAGTATATTATATCATTATAATATTCGTGTGTGATGCACGGCTATACATTTTGTTATTAAAATATGGCCGCCTGCAGAACCTCGTTGTATGCATATTATAATATATACATACACCGCCGAAATTTCGTGTGTATATAAGTTTTTACCGTCTTTAAGGTGGAAAACGAGCTCGTCCTGAGTAACACAGTAATCAACCCCGCCAAAGCAACATTGCCGCAGCGCAACCACCTACGACGAACGTAAATACACCAGTCGGTCTCACTACTTTTCTGCGTAGGTGCGTCATTTCTGCTTTTTATGAGGAGTGGCAAAGGTCCAAATTGTTTGGCCGGAAAAAAAAATTATGTTAATAACGTATTGGTATATAGCTGTGAGTTCAATTGTCTGCATTTCAAATTTGTGTAATACGATGTACATACTACACAGTGTATAAAATAAATTATATTAGACTAACGAGTGCCGAGTTTACGCCGATTGGCGAGAACGCGGGACTACATTTTAAATTGATTATAATATAGTTCATATATATTTTGGATTTTAACAAAGAACGTTTAAGTAATACCTAAACGACTATTCTTCTGATGTATCTCAATACAAACATTTTCGCGTAGTCCGTATTAAATTACGAATGGGTAGCAACTTTTGATAGATCATAGCCAATGAATCGTAGTAGCTCTTGATAGTCGTCGGGTACCCGTTCTTGTGTCCAAAAAAGGTTCTAATTTAGTAGGTTCCTACAAAATCCGAAATGATAATTTTAAAACCAAAAATTCTTGAAAAGTTCGTCAAATCGCGTTTTCCAGTCGCTACGACTACGGCGTGCCCACAATAATCACAACATGACGTGCAGTCATCAGTGAAAATTGCACTGTCCTATTATTACAATATGACGTATGTGGCTCGTCGCGTATACCACCGCGATTATACGCGGCCTACGTCGTTGCAGCTTTCCCTGCCCCGCGACGACGGTCGACGATAAATATCGTTTTAATAGCCGTAATGACATTTTGGTTTTCGTGAGACGAGACGGTCGTTATAAATGATAGTATTATATTGTCGTTTCATCGGGGCCCGCGGGGTGCCGACCTTTACTTGGCCACCGGCACCGTTGATATTGCCATTACACGTCGACTGGAGAAAATTAACCTCGCCCCGTACAATATATCGTTATATGTATATACGGTTTGGTCGCATAACACCGCCGTCGCCTTTAGGTGCAATCGTTATTGTTTTAGCGCCATCGGACCTGTATATTATATACATAATATACAATAATGCGATGTGTACGGAGTGTATGACGAGGACACGGTGTCAATGTTATGTACGGGCGCCGTTGTCATGATTGTAAGAGGTTAGATTTGACGAAGGACGAAGGACGACGACGACCATGACGTATACAAATTAAAACGCGTGTCCCCCAACGTTTGCGTGCGTGCGTCTAACCCGAATATACACCTAACCTTTATCGCGTTACCAGTTCGGCGCAATAATAAGGTAACATTGTTAAAAATAATAACAACAATAAAAATGTCCACATTTCGGTAGTAATTTCGTGTTTTATGCACGGAAATGACCCTTTCTCGCCATAATAAAACTCGCCGTCGATGTTCCCGCACGGTAGTTAAACATAATAATATTAAATTATCCACATCTGTATAATATTATTATGTACATACGACAAAAAAAAAAAAATGCGACTGCGACGTGTGCACGTGCGGCCGAGAATTAACTACAAAATATAACAGTAAAACACGGCCCGGTTGTTGTCGTAGCGATAACGTTCAATCACGGCACATCGATGCACTCTGACGTTTTTTTTCGTTTTATTTTTTTTACCGTTCGTTTAACGTACGAACCCTGCCGCCCAAAAGCCGTGCCGCTAAGGTGCGAAACTACGAAACATTATCACTGTTGTCATTAAAATTTGAAAAACGCTTTTTGAACCATTTAATAATTGTGTGTAGAAGTCGCGTCTGCGGGCGAATGACGTTATAACACTATTCGTAGTACTTATAAAAACATTATTTCATGGAGTTATAGGATATGGGAAGAATAGCGTTGTAGAGCAATGTTGAAAATAAGCTGTGTAAAATATTATTCGGATAAAGATTCAACGTCCAACAAAATATGTATAATTATCTAGATAAAGATGAGAGATAAATTTAGCCGACTGCGCTTAGGGCGGACCTGTCACAGGTAGGTATTATTATATTTTTTCGTAGGTAAATTCAAAAGGGATATTTTTAAACTTAGTAATAATATATTATTATAACATCTCTAGAAAAATAAATGAAACGTCTGAAACATTCAAATCGGTAGTCGGTACTAAATATAATATAATATTGCAGAGAAGCAACGTGTTTTTCTGCGTAGGTAGCCGTTGTGCCGTTGCGCCTGTCATAGCCGATCGACCGGTGATAACGCAACAGTCGCCGTTTGGACTGTTTGGAGATATTTTAAATTTATTTATATATTATATTTTAAAGTAGGCATTATTAATAAATTATCTACAGTTCCATTATTTTCGAAATTTTTTTTTTTTTTTTGCAAATCATTTACAAATAAATAATAATGTATAATAATAGTATGCGTTCATTAATTATAAATAAACATAAACAACCATATAGGTAAATTTATTACATTAGATGACCAAAGTTATTGTTATTGTTCTAGTTTCGGAAGTGCATATTATACTTAGATGTACTATATTACCTATATTATACTAAAATCATATACGATAGCAAATCGAATAACATCATTAAGATTTTTTTCCTCTAGACGAGATAATAATATTTGTATTTATACAAGTTTTGACAATGGTTATAACTTAGAACATTATTATGGATAGTATACGTAATGTACAGCAAGTACCAAGCAGGTACAAGAAACATTATCGTTTTCCGAATGCTTTATTATGACTCCGGGTATCGTTTTTTTTTTTTTTTTTTTACTCAGTGTGGCAACTAAAGTTAAAGTGTATTTTTAATTTAATCAAATATTTGAGTACCTAGTACATTTTCATTTTCGTTCACAATCTCAGGGGACTGTGTAGTTTACAAAGTTTCAACAAAATCAGTCAAATAATTTATATAAAAAAATTTGAATGAAGTACATAATAAATAAAATATTAAAAATAACTCAAGACCCAATAGACAATTTAAAATATAGTACCTATTTGGAAACACTGAATATATTTACCGATTTTCTTAAGCTGAAACAAAATGGAAAAGACTTAAAAGGTTATATTGTTATAACATTAGAGTTTATACCTATATTACCATTATTGATAACCATTTATATCTTGTCAATTATACATAAATACTCTCCTTCGTTTAAGATTTAGTTTAAATCGTGAAGTGCATTTTCGGGTTTGTGTTTCAGTTTACTAAAAAGTTTTTTTTTTTTTAAATTTTTTTTAATCCTCTTCTTATTTAATAAGGTCAAGTGAAAAAAATCAACGACTATAGTTTAGATTTAAAATGTTCGCCTCGGTAAAATATTCAATGTTTTTATAATTTAAAGGACGTACTGTTTGGAATACTAATTGTAAAATTTGACTTTAAACTTTTCCGTGAAAAAACTTAAGTAAAATAAAGTAATCTAGTTTTAGAAAATCAAAATTATACTTTCGGGAATGAGTTTAAAAATACTGAATATTAATTAAAACGTATCCCTTTTTAAAATTCGCAACATGATTAATTTCTTTGAATATGACATGAACCGTCCTGTTTTTTTTTTTAATTAAATTGTTAATTCATATCACGTCGATGGACAAATAATGAAATGAATAAAAAAAAAAGTAATAATAATAATAAGTTTTAATTTTAATTTAAATTTTTTGTTTTGTAAGTATACATTTAACTAATACACCAATTATTTTTTAAACAAAAGCTTGAAATAAAACTTGTTTATGCCAAAGTGAAACGTAATTATTACTCGCATTACATAGGATAACCATACGATATTAGTCGTAGTAATAGTATTTAAATTCGTACTTCAGCGCTTTTTAAACTCGCCGTGGACATAATATTTGACTGTCTAAAATTTAACAGAGTTTTAATCACGTAGGTATCTCTTTGGTTCTCTGTAACGCATGGTAAATACGTTTACAAGATATTGTTATTGCGCTACAGTGGTTAAACCTTATATTTTAGCTAGGTATGAACTATGTACCTGTCGGTGTGTATAATATTATAATAGTAACTTATATTATTTATTTAATAACAATAAAGTTTCGGCTTCAGTTACCATTATGTTTTATTGTCTACTATACTGAATTACAAACAATATAATACACACAGGGTTTAATATGCTGTTGTGTTTATACTACTATATCGTAGTAGGTAGCACTAAACTAGTCCCGTTATATACGAATGATAATAATATTATGGATTCTCGTGTTTTGTTGAATACCGGTGATTATGATCACTTTTCACTTTTCTTACGCATCATATAGCGTATAATATATTGGCCATCGCAGGTCTTACAATTTTTTGCGTGTCAGTATACATTTAGTGTCAGTCTATTGTTATAAGGTTCATCCGTGTGATTTTATATGTCTATGTATTATAGATGGATACGATATTGTAAAACAATACCGCAGAACGGTTAATTAACGATGATAATAAAGGCATATAATAAAATCAATGAAATCCATAAAGAATATTCGAATAATTGTAGTACATATTTTAGAATTGTATGTATTATACTGATTTATTTTGATTTAAATACAATAACAATTTGACGCATTAATAGTACTGCTATTAGACAAACATAAATGGTTTTCCTTGTGTAACCACGTTATACTATTATTATAATGACGGTCATGATGGTTTAAAAGGCTTAATGCTTTAATATAACTTTGATTATCAATATTTATATCATCGAACTCAAATCAATATTACTAAAAGTCTGAATGAAGGTACCTATATTTATATTTTTAGTTGGATGAAAAAATATATTTTTTTTTATACAAAAAAAAAAAAATATTGCTCAAAACTTGATACTAATACAAGGTTACTCGATCATAGTTATAAATTAGTAATCATTACTTTGATTTAACCATATAAATGAAAAGGTAACCGTATTCCAAAAATATTCCATTTATCTTTCGTCGATCACTGAATTGACTCGAGCATTAAGTGGACAGACATTTTGAATGTCGAAATGGTTTTATATGTTTATATTTTGTTTTGCTATAAAATAAACAAATATTATAATATATGTATTTTAGTTTAATAAAAATATAAAAAGGTATTTAAAATTTGATTAGAAAAAAAAAAAAA
>VUJU01000474.1:0-89756 GCA_009835225.1 Aphis craccivora
TGAAGTGTCGATTAAATTTTTTTGGCCCAATCAAAATACTTGAAAATTTAATACAAAGTTCCTCATAAGTTATTCTTATAGTGATTAAAAAATTATAAGAATACATATTCACAATTTTTTTTTATTAGAATTTGAAGTTCAAATATTGGCAAAAATTCGTCAAAACCATGAATATTTGCAAATTATTTTGTAAGTATAATTCATAAAAAATGTTGTATTAGTAACTAAGAGTTGAAAATTCAATACGAGATTTTCCATAAGTTTAGCTTATTATAATTATAAAAGAACTTAAATTCCGGTATATTCAGGGCATTAAAACATAAACCACTGTTTTCACTAACCACTGGAAATTATATCCAAAGCTGACAAATCATCTCCGTTCAGAATCATTTTTCGTATACAATGATACCTATCATTGGATTCAGATTTAATACTCCTATAATATATAATAATGATCCATACGGCACCTAATGTACAGCATAGCGGTACCCACTTACCCATTTTTTTTTCTTCAAAACGGGACACCTGTATATTTTAATACAAAAAACCATATAATTTTGCGTAAAATAACATATTTATATATATAATATATTTCTATATTTTTTGTATCCACATAATCTGCTTTAAAATAGCCTGTTTGGTTTTTATGTATAAATGAACTCTTGAAATGATTTTTTTGATTGTGATTTGTGATCAATAACCTACTATACACCTACCGACTACCACAAGTCGACTTTTTTTAAAAGCGGGACATTTTTAGGTTCTTTGGGGACAGCGGGACACTTAGCTCGAAAACGTGACTGTCCCGCCCTAAGCGGGACGTATGGTCAGTGGTCACATTAGTTATACCATATTATAATACTGTCATACATTTTAACCCTTTATTCTATATTATATACAATTTATAAGCTATCTATCTAATTTAATTTAATTATTATTCTGTTGCAATTGTTATTTTTAAAACAATTAAATTAAATTAAATAGATAGCTTATAAATTGTATATAATATAGAATAAAGGGTTAAAATGTATGAAAATATTATTATAATTATGATATAACTGATATTAGATTGATATACGTAGTGTAGGAAATTACTCGTGTACCTACCTTTTTTTCCGTGAAGAAACTTACACATGCACCTGCTTTTTGCTGTGTAGAAATTTACATATGTACCTTATTCTATCGTGTAGGAACTTACATTCATCCTTTCATATAAATTCGTTCCGTATCTTTAACTAATATAAATTAAAATTAAAAACAAATAATAACTACGTGTTTGTTAACAATTATAATTAAGCCCTTATTTTATTATTAGGACACAACTCGTCAATTATGATTACAAATGACCGCTTTACAAAAGCTACAGACGAAAAATTAGTAATTTTTTTCTCGTCTCAATACTTTTTCTAAACTTATTTATTTTTCTGATCTACGAGGTGGATATACGATTCGCGAATAAAAATCGATCAGATATTTATCATCTTTGAGGTTAGACGAAAGAACATATTAATATTATAATATAATATATACTGTACGCTCGCACTCTTTGACGTTATTTTGTTTACGTATCATCGTTTTACTATTGTAATATGAAACGATCGAACAGTTTTGTTATGACGAAAAACTGACGCAAAGATCTCTCTATATTATCCTAGAATATTATGTATTGCATTCGTCCCAATATGTATTAAATCGAAAAAAAACTAAACAATGCGTGTTGAATAAAACGAAACCATTAAGGTTTTTTGAGAACGACGAAAAATATTTGGGTGTATAATGGTGTAGTTTAAATGTAAGTTTAATACGACGTTTTTTCTACCATATATTATACACGAAAGATTTTTATAACTTTTAAATTATCAATAAGGGATGTTTATATAAAACTCTCAAATGCAGAGAAACTTTTTTTTTTTTATATAATCAATATTTTAAAGAAATTATATATTTAATGTATAAAGTAAGTGTTTAAATAAAGTACAATTATAAAAATTAAATTTTGAAATAATGAAGTTAATATTGTTAGGATAAACATAATTTGATTTGTTTTTCATTGATAATGATTATATTATTGTATACTATTTTATATTTTATGTGTCATTTTCATAAATAGGTGTAGGAGTACATCCAGTAAATAATAATATTAAAAAAAGATAATTAAAATATCGTTTATAATTCAATTTTTTCTATCTGTGTTACAATACAATATAAATTTTAGCTGTACAATATTTCAGTGCAATTACACTAATATTTTTATTTCAACTAGTTACGTACGCAACACAATACATTATGCTATTGATTAACTGACTTCATACTTATAAACATTCCATTACTACCTACACGCCGTTGTATTGAAAAGATTAAAATGTTTTATTTAGCTTATATTAAATCTCATTTTACGAATTTATTTCGAGTTTTTGATCTTTAGCTCTAGTGCTCTACAAAGGTTATTATTTTATATTTTTATTTCAAAGAATTTATCTTTTCAATGAAAATATTATTCATGTCATTATTGTTATCGGTAGGCAAATTAATATCCTACTCATACATTGTTTTTTGAAATTTATAAGAAATATTTTATCGAGACAAAAAGGAAAACTAAATAACAGTGAATTTCTAAGCTTCGTTTGCAACGAGAGCGGTTCGAGTATTATAAAGTTGTTTGGAAATAATGTAGATAGTAGCAGGGTATTATAATAATAATTATTTACAATATAATATAAACTTTAAGTCATTAAATGTCAATTGGTAAACTGTAAAACTGTTCGCAAACATCGGTACTGTAGTACAATGAAACGTTCGTCTCAACTCTCAATGCCCAACAGTAAGTTATTCGTTAGTGCACACTGTTCACGTGAACAAAATGGCATAAGAACTTATAAATATCGGTACCTAGCTTTTATATAAATTCCAACAAAAGGATACCTTATAATTTTAATACAATAACATCATTTATTCTGTATGCATTCAAAATAAACCTCGGTGTAATAATGATAATAATAATAAAAGTTGTTTGTATATATTATTATTCGTAAAAGCGTATTTAATTATGTTTTCCGCAGGTAGTAATAAATTGCCGTAAAAGCGTAAAACAAACTTAATGCAATTTATAATGTATAATAATACGAGACTGTTCATACATTATTTCGTGTTAAATTATTTAAATTCATAGCCATCGTAATGTACGTCGTCATAATATATCCATGTTTAAGTGCGCTATAATAGGTTACATATACACAAATTATAGCCACTAAATGACAATCATAAAAAGTAATAATAATATTTTAAGACAGGCTTTTAAAAAATTTTCAAGTATCTAGGTGTGCATAATATGCATCAGCCTATTCAATTACTCAATATTGAATAAAACCAGTAGCGTACACTTTTTACTCCATAAAATAATAAACCGAAAATAGTAATAATAATCTTGAACAGGCGCCACATTATACATTACATAGAATAATAATATTATGTTACTATATTATTATTTATATATTTATATTTGCCAGCAACTTATGTACGGCAATATGTTGTGTGTTATACGTTCATGCATTTTATTTTTAATTACATTTTTGTTTTTTTGTTTTTTTTTTTTAATAGCTCGTCAAATCGATTATAATAATTATATTATATTATTATTATTATTTATGTTACGCACCTTATCAAAATTGACGGCGTGTGACACGTCTCGTCTGCTCGGATTTTTATTTAACGGTCGCATATAACAAATAAATCTTTTCTTTTTTTTAAAAAAAAAACTTTGTTTGACGTTTTAATTTACTTGATTAAACTAGCCGTATGGTACTCGACTACACATAATGGCAACTTATATTATAAACAACCCATATATCTCGTAATATATCAGTGGTATGGTTATATCGACGTATCGCTTCGGGTAATTGTTTTTATATAAGTATTAGGCATGGATAATAATTAATGTAGGCAACAGATATATTTAATGTAACAGGTACATATTTTAATACATTTATACATGCTTGCATCATTAATAAGACCCGTCGATTAGGTTTTTTTCCTTAAACGTTTAATATTATTTTATCTGACTGCAAAATATAATTTCTAATACAGCAGAATCGACATTGATTCAGCCGTTATGCATTCTTAGAGTTTGACATAATTTCAAAGAAATGAGATGTTCAAAAAGGTATTTAAATTGGATTTTTGTTTCGAATCCGACATTTTAAAAACTTATATAGGTATCAATTAATTAATTATTAGTTATTACAAAAACAATTTATCTTGATTATTGGGTAATGCGATTCCAAAAAACAGTTGATTCTCAATATTATGTACAGTATTTCCTTGAGTTATGAGTTGCTGTAAATTATTTATTTGTTTTCTTTGAAAATCTAAAATGGCAGCCTCAAATTCATATTTTGAATTCTGGTACAAAATTTACAGTATGAAATATTTAACTAGCAGTTTATTATTTATTGAAAGATTTAAAGTTATAGGATGAGCGACTTTTTGCTGTTCAAATATTAAACCTTGATTAAAAAATTATTTGCACTAGCTATGTACAACGTTCCGTATTTTTGGAACTTTAAAGTTCATTATTGTTGATTTAAACTGTATAAACTGTCTACATTTTTCGTAAGATCGTTAAACAGTTTTTCGACGTCAGTATCGGTATCTAAAATTAAACATAATTGTCTTTGTTTTTTAAAACAAGAACCGTCTTAGACATCAAGTTCTTATAGCAGTAAATCACTTCTACAAAAAAATCCAAAGGTGGGTAGATATTACAAAAAAAAAAAAAATACTTGATTTTAAATTTATCAAAGCGGATAAAGTTAAGTTATAATTTAGATATAATAATAATAACAGTTATGTAATAGTAACTATATATATATATATATATAGTATATAATATATACCTATTGTACAAAATATACTTTAAACATTTTAAATTAACACGGAAGAAAATACTTCAGTTGAAAAAACTTTTTTATTTTTTTTTTATAACACTATGGATCAATCATAGTGTAATTTTATTGTGTAAAATTAATTTTTTTTAACAAGAAACTGTTATTATTATACGTAAAAAATGTATTTATTAGTTATATAATGTAATATACTATATTATATTGTATTATATATTTCAAATTAACTGGAAAAAGCTAAGTTAGTAAGTTATTGAAAATCGTAGTGTATACTTACTTTAATTATGTAATTAAGCTAATAATTTAGTTAAACATTTGACTAATTAGGTAAATTAAAAAGTAAAAAAAAATAAAAGTTTAACAAAGCTTTAATTTTTTAGTTAATGCTCGCCTTTTTAAGAATCGGACGTTTAGCGAACCGTAAAATTAATAATATAATGCTGAAAAATTGTAAACGATTTCTGGATATGCACGTGTTTGTCTGCTGAAGTCTTTGAACTAAACGATCAACAGTTTGACAATATGAAGCGTGGTGTTCGAGATATTATATTGTGAAGCCATGTAAATCTAATTCCACAAAATATAACACCGTCGTGAACTCGCGAATTCAATAC
This sequence comes from Aphis craccivora, assembly GCA_009835225.1. NCBI lineage: Eukaryota > Metazoa > Arthropoda > Insecta > Hemiptera > Aphididae > Aphis > Aphis craccivora. The sequence continues at coordinate 5,513 of VUJU01000474.1, forward strand.
CCTATATGGTTTTTTTTTCCATGATAGTTATGCTCGTATAACTTTATAATAAGACGAAATACACACCATCGAAGAACATGATACTATAATACCATCCGTAATATATATACATATAATATGGTTGTCACATTTGAAATGGACGTATAATACTTGCCTACCGTAAAATAGCTTACAGTTGTTCACCGATACCGATTTTCCGTCCTTATTTGGAGATTAAAAACACATCATACTCATTGTTAAAGGAAAATATTTTATTAATTGAGTATGTTAAGTTAAAAAAATGTGTTAACACAGTTTTTTCATAAATTTTTATCACTGATGTATGCTCAATAGTGTTGGTGAACAACTATTCACCAAATATATAGAAAATTAAAGATAAAGTATAACAGTATGTGTGTGAGTAGATTTATACGATCGTGTTTTTATTTCAAATTCTCGCCATTTTACTAGCAAACGTTGAGAATGACATTACAAATATAATTTTGTTTTGAATATTTATAACATAAGCTCATGAAGAAACTCCTGTAAGATATGTACTTTTATATATAATACACATTATTGGGCTTCTGAAATAAATGTTAAAAAAATTGTTATTTGTCTACCTCTCCGAAATCAAAAACTTTGATTATTGAAAATAGGATACAAACAGATTAATTAATCTAATTAATAACACAAAAGTTCTTATGTAGAGCAATATATATCTTTTCAAAAATGTATTTTTTCTACCCGTTATTTATTATTTTTTTTTATATATACTATCTAGTAAATATAAAAAATATGTAAAGACATTATTAATGAAAAAAACTTTTTTAATAGACATTTTTTTTTAAATAGGAACCAAACTTTTAAAATATTTTAATTAAAACTAACTGTCTTTGTGCACTTTGTGGTTCGTCAAAAAAATCTATCAAATACTAATTAAATATGGTTGTTTAATGCACAACATAAGTGGATAAACAATAAATGGGTTAAAATCAGTCATTGGGTCAATGACAACATCGCTGTATCATAAACGTAGTCATTATATGTATAGAAACTGAACGCCGTTCCTTGGGATCGATTTTCGTTCTTGATCGACTTTACTAAAAACATTTAGTTTCTCGTCGTGTATCTTGCTCTTCGGATGTTTCAGCAGTTCTAATGGTTGATAATTGTCGTGCATATCTGGTTGATCTTCCAATGTTTGATTTTTTGGTTGCATTTCAAATAATTTCCATTACTTAAGATTTGTTGACAGAAAATGAGGTGTCCAAAAATAGTTTAGTTGTGTGCGACACAATTACACAAATCTCACCTATATTTTTAACTTATCAACATTATATATATTATATAAATATTCAATTAAATGTTAATTTCTAATAATTATCAATACCTAACTATTATTTATCATCCGTTACTAAAGTAACCATCAAATTAACAATTTTTTTTGTTTGTTTAGGTAATAAAATAAAAAGATAAAAATGATAGTTTAAACATTTAGTGAAAATTGCATGTAGTTATTCATTATCAAGTTATACTAAATCAGAAAATTAGATTTCAGTAAAAATTTCAGTTTTTTCTTAATTTTTTGTTTTTTTTTTTTGCTTTTGCTGATTATAAAAAAAATTAAGTAATGGCAATTTTTAATTATAACTTGTTTAAAGTATAAACTAAATCTATTTTTTTTTTATCCAAAACTACCATCAAAGTGAAAACTAAAACATTATATCGTCTGCTTATTGTACAAACACAAAAAAAACGTCTCTCCTCAGAATATAAAATCTAAAATATTTGTTTTATTTATAATGTGTATATATTATATTATTCATTGAATAATAATATTTCACAAATAAAACAAAATACAATTAGAAACACACTTGATGTCCCTCCAATAAGGTTAGCTTGTGTTTGTAATAGATGAAAGTGATATTAAACATTATATATCTATATTATATACAAATGTGAAAATGAAAACCAATGTAAACCTTTGAAGCCTATGTTCTCGGAAACTACTGAACGAATCGTTATGATTTTTTTTTAAAATTGAAGAGCTAATTGCGGAGAAGGTTTTGGTATTGCATTTGATCGTTTCTCTAACTTAATAAACAAAGGAGTTATCAATTATTATAAATAATGACCTGTTACGTAGACAATTATTATTATTATTTTATTTTCGGTAACTATAGTAACAATTTATTATTATTATTATTTATTTTCCCCGTTTTTGTAACATTTTTCACTGATGAATCGATCCTATAGAGAAGATACTTATGTAAATGTAATGATATGTAATGTAATGACGTCACTGCCCAGCAAGAAATAAACTATATTAAGATCGCTGTTGGTTATGATTGAATATAATAGTTGTAGACCTGTTGTAATATTTTGTCAAAACCATAACAACAAAAATAAGAATTAGCGAAATAAGTCAATGTTCACAGTAAATCTCAAAATCACGGCAATAGACTAACATAACAATATGAAAACCACGAGATGGTACATCATTGTATTTTATATACTGCATGTAGTAAAAAAATTGATATAACTTTGAAACTTAAGGGTTGGATATTATAAACTATTACGTATACATCTTGCAGAGTCCGCAATCCACCCATGGTGGATTGCCTAAATGATAAGCTACTGCTCGCATAATCATAAGAATCTCACGAGCAACGCCAAGCAGAATTACTATAATATTAATACATGACTAACTCACTGACTGATAAGCGTGGTCTGAACAATGATAGATCGATACTTGAAAATTAACACAGTAAATTCGTAAAATCGTACCACAAATTTAGTGCGCAATAAGAAAGAATTTTACAAAATTTGCATTTTAAAGTGGTGCTTGAACAAGTTTTTTGAGAATCAAAATGATCAATGAAAATGTTTTAGTGAATCATATCATAGAATTGGCATTTTTAATGGGCAACGAAGTGCACAGGGTCAACTATTTTATTATATATTTATTATTATTAAAAACTATTAATATTGATTGATTATTAATATATTTGTATATTGTATATATTACTAAATTTTTCAAATTTTCATATTTCTATACCTCCATATCTTCTAAATGTATTATTTGGATCAATTATCCTATAAACTCACAAATAAAATTAAATAACTCAAAAACTACTCGTTTGAATCTTGATTTTTATATTTCAAAATGTTCAAAAAAATTAATGACTAAATAATGTATGAACAGTAGAAAAAGTAAGTTGTCGTCTGAAAAACAGAAGAAGCATTATCAGTAATAACTAATAACCGATAAAATTAAGCCTTGCAGCATAATATTATAACCTAACCAATAATCTATAATATCATATACGATAAAATGTCGAAATAATCGCTTTTATTTTATTCTCACATATTCACATAGTTTTCAGTTATAATGTTCGGCGCCACGATGTGTGGCTTTGACGTTTTGTTTCCATAGGTACACGTAAAAACATTGCAATGCAAAGTGTAGGTGGGTTAGATATAGCTCTTAAAGGTATAATTTACGTACAATGTTTATTGAAACAGAGCAACCGCATGTCAAACACGGTGAATCCATTGAGGTACCGTTTACATATTATATAGGTATGCTACGGACTAGATTGCAGTAAACCACTTTTGAGTGGTTAATCTTTTTTTTAAAACAAAAAAATCGTTTGTAAATGCGAATTTATAATCTCTTTATAATCTCTCGTCAAATAATTTAATTATATACGCGATACGTCGCTCTCTATGGAAATTGAAAATATTTTCAACCCACGCTCCTCCCGTGACATTATGTAAAGCGAGTCAAACGGTTTGGAAAAAATAATTCTTCAGTGATGTATAGTATAATTAATATACGTGTACCGTCATCGAATTATTTTTCTACCTTTTTTTTTTTAATACGTCTCCTTTTTTAAGCCCAAGTCACATAATCATTTTTTATTTGAATAATCATTAAGCGGACGTTTCACCGAACATTTTTCATACACCATCGCGTTGATGTAGGTATAAAGCTAAAATATCAACTACTATATGGAGATAAAAAATTAGAATACATTAAAGTGTATATTGCACTAACTCAAGATATTTTAAATGCGAGATAAGTTTTGAAATCAAATTATGGTTGATTGTACTAATAAACAATATAAAGTTTTAAGATTGAGATATGTTTAAAATTATGAGTTTATTTGATATTGCTAAAACCTAACATTTTATAAAATTTATTCAAAATTGTTTTATGATGAAATTTAAATGATAGATTGGATTCAAAATAAAAATAAATATAAATTTATAATTACTGATGTTTTATTTGATTAATTATATAATTACGTTTAAAATTGAATATAGTTGGATTTTTATAACGAGTGAATGAAATAATTTGCGTTTATCCAAGTTTTATTGAAGACAGTTTTTAATGCGCCAAATACAAAATTCATTAATTTTAAAATATCTCAGAATCTGGAAATTATTTAATTGAATAAAATAATTTATATGATAGATAGAAATTTATCTACAATTATTACTAACACACTATATTATATCGTTGTTTTTTTGTACTTAATTGATAATTATGAATGCTTATCCGTGGTCATTCGCTGACATTATAATAATTATAGGTTTATAGACCACAAGACTTATATTATTATTGTAATGCAAATGCGTATACTATAATAAGCGTAGTATTTTATATATTGTACCTAGGTACCTATTAGGTAGTATCAAAAACAGCGCAATAGGTGACCGGTGGGGTCATACATCCCATAGATGCGCCTTATAACCAACACCACTTTCTATAGTACAAACTATAGCTTCAAATTTAAGTCCAGATTGCATATATATATTACTGATGGACTAAGCAGAAATGCTGTTAGGTCTTAAATTAAAATGTCAGACTAACTAGTAAGTTGGCCAATTAAATAACATACTTGTTGGGCCCAGAAAACATTTTACTATTTAAGGACTAACTGTAAAATTGAAGTATGAATGAAAAAACGATTCACAAGAATTTTCAGATCTTATATTAAAGGTTTAAACCATTCAGATCATAGTTTTGAAGGGAGAACTGTTTTTTTGTGGTGAATATAATTGTTTAATATATAATTCGAGAACTTTTATAATTGTTCGTTGTTCGGTCGGATACTTGTACAATTGTTTGCAAAAAAATGTTCAACTTCGTTTATTGGTAATGACAATGGCCAACAAAAAATTTTAAATTATAACCTAACTAAATTTTTTTTTATAATCACCACTTAATTCTCTGAATTTAGGGAACTACGGAACCAAGTACATATTCTCATATCATATTATATTACAATAAAATTAATATTTTTTATAGACCTCGTTTTAACTCATATAATTCTACGTGCCTGAATCCAATTTGGACAAAATTTTATTCACTTGGACCTAATTTGTTTATAATTTAGAACCTAAATTATTTTCAGACCCAATTTGCATACAGAGATGACTGGTATAATGATACATATTATATTTTAGCGGATGCCCTATTCCCTATTCCCTGGTGAAAGTTTTCTTTCCCGATTTAGAAAACAATTTCACAAAACTTTCTGACTAAAGTCGTATATAGAAGACTATTACGCCTCAATGCTTTTTTTTTTATTTGACTCCGCATAATTCGTCTACTAAATTTTTAAATTGTATTGTCAAAAATGGGATCGCAGCACTCTGCTGCAGGACACGTGATGTTTTTCATTTTCCGCTACACAGTAACATGCTTATATGTATAGAGTTTCCGCTTAGGGTTGTCGCCTTTAAAACACCTTTTGCAAACCCAGCACCATAAATACTTTTCTGTTTTTGACAATAAAAATATTTTATGCTACATGCCTATATGTGAGCTTTTTACTCTGTTGTAACGTTATAGATACCTCTACTTACCTATATACCTACTCTACGCATGTTATTGTTACAACTCATTTAAAGTTTTTCGACGTGTATATTATTATTCTTTTAATAAATAATAATAACACGTATGTTATATTATATAATATGTAGGCATTATAGGTGGCATGGCAGCCTTTGTGCGACGCGATGCGAAGCGAATAAAAAGGTGAAACAAACTAAAAAAAAACTTTAAGCCCTATTTAATATGTTTGTTTGCGTATGAAGGTAACTTGTGACTTGGTGTGCGTTTACATATTATATTGGACTACAACTACTATACCTACTACTACTACTAACAAAGTACACACTTCACTAATAATTTTGTTCGTAATATGCCCTCTCAGTTTGTTTCATTTTATTTTTGGGCACGTTCCGTGCCGATAACTTGTAAAGTGAATTTTTCTCGTTATTTAATATACACTGTAGTCTGTAAGTCAAACCGGGAAAACAGAATTCCATTTATATCTTATTAACTCGCTTGGAATGTTACCCCTCCCCCAGCATCAATGCAATGTTTTTCCCGCGTTACTTCGATGCAATAACTTATATAACTACAAAAACACACGTATATTATTATTATTATGTATAATAAATATCATCGTACTCTATTCGCGCATACCGAAGAATTCCATTTAATCTGAAAACTTTTCAGTTCCCGACTTCCCGACTTATGGACGCTGCTCGTGTCCAACTCTTGCAACACACACACACACACATATGTATGACGTATGTATACATATATATATATAGGTGTTCATCTATGGGCAAACCCATTCTGATTCATTTGTTTGAAAATGGCGTTTGAAACTTCACGGAAACTCTCGCCGTGAACAAGCGTGAATATACACGAGAATATTATACTATTATATAGGCGTTTGTGTTTCGCGTATAAGCGGCCAAACTTTATTCCTTTTACTTTGTGTAGACGAGTAGTATTAACCAAGAACTATATTTAAAAACTTATATTTTAAGATAAATACTTTTGCTATAATTATTTTCTAATAAAAAGCAAATTAAATATAAAAAAAAAAAGATAAATACTTAGATCATTTAAACCAAACCATTTTGTGGTTATACAAACTTATTATTCTTTTTTTTTTTAATAATAAAAACCGCCAATATTATTAGTTGAACATTTTTATATTTTCAGTATTTTTTAGGTTAAGAATTTGACTTTGTGCACTAAGAATATAATATAGTTCTTCCACAATAAATTGTAAGATATGGTAAGATATGGATGCCATAACACTTTGAAAATTATAGTAAATATAATATTTTATGATTTGTAAAAAAAATTGTCTGTGTATAAGAAAAACTATAAACTAAATGTATTTTATGTAAAAAATTATTATTAACGACTTTATTACAGACTATTTAGTACATCAAGTTTAATAATTCAGAAACTACTTGTTCAATTTATGTACATTAGCGTATAAAAAGAAAATAATCGGCTTTACAGTTCATTATAAAATAGTATGGTTTTTTGTTTGAAAAAAGAAGTTTGTATCGCTAGGGTATAGAAAAAAAAAACATTTAAAATCGGAATTTTTATAAAATAATACTAAGTGATCCATTTAATATAAGACTCTCATTATTTTAAAAAAAGCACTAATATTTTAGATTCTAAACGAAGTGATGAATGTATTGATTTTACAATGATATGTGTTTTTGTTTTTTTTTTTACGTTGAATGTCAACATACATTTTTAATTTTATATTCTAAGCAGTAGAATATTATTCAGATTATTTCAATTTATAAAAACCAAAATTTAGACAAGTACCTATAGATTATAAATTATAAGTAAATACCTATTTATTGTTATGATAAATTGAGTAGTGGGCCAACATTTTTAATGGTACCTATATCCTTGTAACTAGTAACTACACCACTCAACTCATCTAAATACTTATAACTTTTCAAAATTTGATTTTTACATAAACAATTAAAAAAATATTTAAATATGTTTTTAGAAATATTTTGTTTTTCGACGATTTCAAATAATGGGATAAAAAAAAACTACGCTAATATTTTTTGAAATAATGAGCGTCTTAAGTTGAATGGATCACTCGTTATGAAAACATTGAGACGAGCATGCTTGGTGAATTGCTATATGTATACACGTATAATTGAACTTGATATAGGATTGTGATCGAACGCGTATTGCTGTATAGAACCGATCGGTTATTGTCATTTTGTTAATATTATTATTCCGAACAGTCCACTCGCATGTTCTATTTTATTTTATATACGTGAGTGTGTATCGCAATAAGCAATAAGCAAACACACGAAATATTATTGTTATTATCATTACTATTTCGTATATAAAATTTAATCTCGGGACAGGCTACAGTATAAACATATAACAAGGGCAACTAAAGCTTGTTATATACGTAGGATATTGACCTATACCTATATATATATATATACTTATAGATAGGTATAATATAAATGTATTTGATAGCGGATGTCATCCTATGCATAATATAATATAATATGAATTAATAACAGCACACGTCATATATTTATATAATAATATTTAGTATGACAATGTGTATGTAATATTGTATACTGCAGTATTCAATAATACTATTACTAATATTAATAATAATTCCGAAAGAACACAGACCAGAAAATATAGAAAACTCTATTACATGTAATGCATATACATAATGCATATATAAAACTCTGATATAATTCGAAAGTCACCGATGGTGTGTACAATAAGAACGCATGTATTACATTATACAAATATAAGAATATATGAAAATTCGTTTGTCTTTATTATGTTCTTTGCCAATATAAATATTCTGTATAATATATATATAAATGTGCGTGCCCAATGAAAGCCGTTATTATGACGCTTTATAAAGCTCATATACCAATAGGTAAAGTATTATGCCGGTTTCATGCAGACATAATTATATATTATTTAATATTTATTTCTGCTTGCATATTTATACAATATCTCGCAAGTCTGGTGTGGTGAAGAGCTCAAAATTTAAATATACACTTATACAATATAAATACTCGATGAATTTGGCATGCGCTCAACAATATTAAATTATTATCGTTTACCGTGTAAATAATATGCATCATTTAATAATATTACGTAGGTACCTAACCTAACCAGCTTCTTAGGTAGCTGGTCGCAGACCGGGTTAAGAGTCAATAGCCATAAGTGTATTTAGAAAATAATATTGTTCTACGCAAACATTTTCTATCACTCTTCTTCTGCGATCTAAAAATAAAATACAATTTAACCCTTTTTATCAAACAATACCATTGTTCATATATACCTATGTTATAAATACTCTTAGAAAATATACTTTTTAATTAAATACGCATAATTTTCTTTTAAAACCAATCAAACGATGGTTCTAACGTTACTGTATGCGTATACCTAGCTATTTAAATAGAATGCTAATATGTACCTACCTAGGTATACAATTATACAGTGAACATATGTTAACTTTACCTAAAGAATCTATATACATTATATTCAGGCATGAAAATACTATTGTATTATTGTTATAGGCTATAGCATAATATATTAAGATATTAATATACAGTAGATTTATCATACAATCTCACCCTTTTTTCTTTAATAGGGTATTTATTTAGAATCTGATTTTCTGAATCTTCTCGGAAAAATTCTTAAGATTTTTTTGTATTACTATACAAAGGAGCATTCTGTGGAAACACAAACTTTAGTCTGTATTTTAAACAAGAACCCACTCCCTTCTTTTTACTGTAAACAATTTAGCTAATAACTTTTCTAAAAATGTTCATGTATTAAAATAAAAATTTAAACGATTATAGTATTTGAGTTACTTAATTTGATATACTGTACTGCTATAAAGATAATATTATATAGGTTCTTCATAATATTGGATTTGGAAATATGATGATTTAAAATTTTTAGTTATTATAATATTAACCCAATAACATAAAAAACCAGATCCAATAGATCCACTAGATCTATTTAATATTTTTGTTAAATCATTTTTAGCATAAATATTTTAATGACCAAGATTTATATTATCGTTTAAATATTTAAAATTTAAATAGGCATATCAACATTTTCAAAAAATTATAAAATTATTTAAAATAAAAAAAGCGGTTATCGTTTGAAAAACAGGAGTTTGTATAGCCATAGAATACTCCTTAAATACTACAAGTAATCCCAAAAATTAAAAAATTTGGTCTCCGAGTGTATTTAAAAAATCACAATAATTTGAATAAATTTAGTATTAAAGGAAATAATGTGGGGGATCATGTTTGGTGAATCGCCCTGTATATGTAGGCATACGGTATACAATATACATATTCCATGTGGCATGTGTATCTATCTACAACCTAACTTTATACATACGCTGCAGATCGTTAGATAACACATTTCTAACGGGCTGGAAGCACATAAAAGCATTCTTAGACGACGTCGGAATATACCGCGTGCTCTATACGCGTATAAAATAATATAATTGAATATATGTGTCATATATCATTTAAGTCATAACCAATAACCATAAACAATTAAACCATGCATTGTGCGCGTTTACATATATTATTATTATTATTACTAATATAACTATATTATTATAATGCTAATCCGTTTTTCTTTTTTTCTTTTTTCATGCTAATGTCAGGAGTGAAATGTGAGTATCACTAAATCTATTTCTTACACTATGTAGTTATTTTAATAATAATATTTTGTGTGTAGTCGTAGTCAATTGTCATGCAAAAGCACGAGTATTATAATCTTATATTGTATTCTATTCTATTATAATATGTATTAGATATACACTAGATACTTAGAATCCTAAAATAATAGAGCGCAGTACTAACTAGTATAAGTTAATTTTTTAATTTTTATTCGACCCAATTTGTTGAATATGAGTATTGAGTATTTACGATAAAAGTGGACAGGATAATATGTCAGTTATCACATACTATTTTACACTTTAACTCAATTATAATTTAAATATTATTATCGAGAAATCGTATTTTGCACCAAATCTAATAATTATAATTATTGCACCATCAATAAGTATACTTAAGTGTGTATGTTATATGCATCAAAATAAAACACATGTTATTTATTTGAGACTAGTGCGACATTTAAATATTAATTTTTGTCTATGATATTATATAATCTGCACCACACTTTCAATTTCAATTATCGGAATAATTTATCTAATAAATTTACTGAATTAGCATCAATTATATAACATATAACATTGGAATAAATAACATAAATAATTGGATAATGAATTATAATGTTTCTGATTTTTGTTATTCATTATCTACTGAAATATAAGAATGTATAAGTATAACTTATTTATACATAAAGTATTTCCTTCAATATTAAAATAATAGCTTAGATTTTTTTTTTTTACTTTATTAGCCCGAGAAACATATATATAAATGTTACGCAATGACCTTTTTTTCTTTTTCTGTTGGTTCTCTGGTACTTTATTTTATATATCAACAAATATTCAATTACACATGTTTTTATTAAAAAATTAACCAATTAAGTTGGTAAAAAATCCAGTACAAAGTTATGTCGTAAATTAATTTAAAATTATAAAACTTAAAAGTTTCTTAGTTAAATACATCATTACATTGTATAATGTTTATTTCAAAAAGTTTAATTTTAAAATATCTGAAACTTCAAAGTTATGCTCCTTTTACATTTAATTTGTTATATAATTTATTCATAAAATTGTATTGGATATTTTTTTGCTGAAATTTGTATTAAGTTTAAATCTTCTAAATTATTTTTACTCGTCGATTTCAGGAGCAAGCTTTATTAACTTTTATAATTGAAAAGTAGTACCCTTAAATAACCAGCTCAAGTTCTAAAACAAATATTTAATCTAATACAGTATAACATACTATACAAACCTTAAAAAATAGAAATAATAGTTAAAAGCATTACTTGAGTTGAAAAAAGCGTTCAAAAAATAGTTATATACAAATGTTAAGGTTGATTCGCGTCACATAACTTTTATACATCATTAAACCGTCAAAACAAGAAATATTACAGTTTTTAATCACTTTGTTTTGTTTCCAAAAATGTTTCTAAATTTTACAATAAAATAGTTTATATTTACCATATAATCTTATTAAAGGTTTTCGTAATCATCAAAACTATATACTTAAATCAAGTAATGACTTTTAAGTTGTATTCCAAATTGAACCAATATTTAATAACTATAGTTTTAAACAATTCATAGTAATACCTTTGTTAATTTTTTAGAATCAAAGCTAAGCGCATAAAATAATTTTCAGTAAAACTATCAAAATGACATATGTGCTAAATCTAAGTATAAATGATTATTTTTTATGGATCTTCTTTCAACGCTTTTAATATCTGTATCCATCAAATTATGATGTCTTTATATATTTCAACAGTAATTTTCATTAATTGTACCTACTAATAATTATCACTTATAATTAATATAATATAATATAATATATAAAAAGTTGATAAATGCCTACATATCTGAGCTTTGAAAAAAAAAAACTTACATACTATATCAGGGGTGCCCAAACTTTTTTTGGTCCCGATCTACTAAAATATACTTCACCTATGAGGATCGATTTCCATAGAAATTTTTTTTTATTATTGAATAACTATAATTATTTTAAACATAGGGCGCGTGGCTCTAAAAATAATTTCTAACATGATCGACTTTGAAATTGTCCAAGATCGACCGGTCGATCGCAATCGACTGTTTGGCCGCCCCTATACTATAGAAATAAAAAACTGTAGAACAAATATAGTTTAAAATACATTCAGTCACATAAACAACTATTTTCAAAAACTTCTTTTTGAAAAAAAAAAATGGTAATAATCCTTAAAAAAAACATTTTATGTAAGTATATCAAAGCGATTTTTCCAGCGTAATAAACATTTTTAAACAACCGTTTACTCCGGTTGAAATGGAGGTACATTACTTTATATTTATTATACGTACTTATATCATGCACGATCATAGAAAATAATTATTTTTTTTTATTTTCAATTAATTATGTTTACATTTAATATGAAAATTACTTTTTGAGTAGGTTCTTCAAAAAACGTTCGTATAATACTTAACTTGTTTGATTAATTTGTTTGTAGTTTTTATTACTTGTTGTGTATAGTGTGTGTCACATCGAAGACTCTTCGAGAAAAAAACTCATGCCTCCAATAGTTTCAATAGAAGCACCACTTAGTATAGTGACTATACTTTTAAAATTAGAACTTTCAGTCCTTTTTTTTAGAATCCAATTAGTTAAATACAAGAGTTTAACATGTTTCCATGGTTATTTTGTATTAATAACATTTTATTTTTAGGATGAACTTTTCAAGCCATTTTATATTTCTAGTACCTACCTATACAAGATTTACTTAAAGAAATTATTTAAACATTTTTTATTTTATATTTTATTTATTTATACTTTTTTTATAATTTCTTTCAGAACTGTTGCTCAATGCATCAACGGTCTTGACTTCTGCTTAGTTCTTATTTATATGTCAACTGAAATTCGCCTTTCTACCATCTTTGGCTTTTTTATGTAAACATATTTTAATCAACAAAAACTAAACCAACACAAACAACTTTATAATTTTATTATTATTTTTAAGATTCTCAGTAAACGTTAGTTTTATTTTACGTTTTTATTTTTTTAATGTTTTTTAAAGTATTAGTAAGTTTGTAGGTATTTGCTGTACTCTTTTAATTTATAATTCTCAGTTTTTGCTTTTCTGATGTTCAACGGTAGTCTTGTGGAAAGTTGATTAAAATGAAAATAAGATTTATTCCTTGAAATGGGTATATATTATATATAAATAATATTTATTAAAGATATATATATATATATACGTAAGTATCAGAAAATACCTACTTGTTATTTTAATTATGCGTGGACTGTAAAATTGTATTTTAATGTTAATGATTATTTTTAATGGGTAGATTCCTAGGTAATATGTTTATATGAAATATTGCAAATTTATTTTAGTCTACCTAGAATTCGTTATGCGGCATGGATTTGAATAATAAAGACTTTTTAGATATAAAAATAACAATATTAATACCAATGCGTTTAAATGTAATTAATATATGTTATTAAATAACAGTATAAATCAAATTACAAATGTACTCTTAAATTAATTACAAAAACTATTCCACGTGGTACTTCATGGTACTATATTCATTAATGCAAAAATGATTGTGATTAAAAATTGTAGTGGTAGATTCTACGACAGCATTGAGGTCGAATACGCCTTTTATTATTTTTAAGTACCTATATTGCACATAGTATATTGCATAGTAAAATCTTTATGATGGGTCACTAGGGAACCTTAGCTATTATGTACATCACTACACCATTGCTTTAAAAAACCAATAAATTATTTTTTCATTTTGATTTTAAATAAACTTTGGAAAAAACGTGATAATTTATATTAGTAGTATTGAAAATATTAAATTATATATTATACCTAGATAACGTGGAAGTATAAAAGTAAAATGCTGCACAAATGATAATATAAAATCTTTTTGAATATTACGCTGGGGAGAGTTATAATATTGTTGAGTGGATTGTTGGGAAAGATAAATTTAATTTATACGGATATAGAGTTTGAGACATGGTTAAGTGATGTGAGTGATTCGGGAACAATAGAATTTTCTCTGCTCTAGGTATATCTAACCTGTCCGTATTATATGAAATTCAGTTAAAATATATTTGATATCAATGTGGATCCTACATCAGTGTTAACAATTTTTATTTATATGTGACTTACGTATAATTTTATAATATATTCGTTTAAATAAAAATAAAAATAAAAAAATACCTAGAACCAGTGACCTTCAATAAAATAAAATAATATTTTTTTTATTAATATTCTTATTTATTATTATGTTTAAGGCGTTAGTTTCCATTTAATTTTACATGAGTAATATTTCAATTGTTTTCAATTAATTTTCAATAAATATTGAAACAAAATTTTATTTAATAAAGTAAGTAGGTAACTAAAATATAAAGATAGTTTTTAATTTTTATAATTTATAAAATATCACGATTTATATTCTATTAATATTTATTACAAAATCCGTCTATATACATATAAAAGTCTGAAGTATACTCTTCGAAAATTCATTGTAATGACTAATGAGTAATGTATTTATAATATATGTACTTACCTATGTATATATCTTTATTTTTCTTCAAAATTACTTCCATCGTATAAATAAACAATAATAATAATCAATGTGAATTATTATATTTATGTGCGCTTATAAGGGTTTTTTCAGAACAACTCGCAATATAAATAATCATATTTTTTTATCGCTCTGGGCCGAAACCGAGACTTTAAATAATATTTTATTTCTATATTTTTTTTCGAAGTCGTAAAATATTTTATATTTTTAATAAGCTAACGAAAACATATGATATTAAATACGTTTACGGTTCTACAGCGTTTTATTGGCTAAACGCATATATAGTTACGATTCGTGCGTACATATTTTTAATACGTTTTTCGTAGACTGTTCGATGTAAAACGAGATTTCGTCTCGAATTGTATGTATATATACACGACACAACGTTATTCAATATTTGGCAAGCAATATAATACCAGTAAATTATTATTTGGTCACCGCCTTTTGATGACGATAATATTATAATACGTGGCCCGTGATTCCTTTGAAATACGACTAGACGTTTGTTACAATATATTAAACGTATGTGGATCGAATGTAACGTAAACGGATTGGCTGGGGAAAATTGCGTAGAAATGCCGAATAACTTAAGATGTTTATGTGTACGAGATAAACAACAATTTCTGAAATTTGGCAAACCAAATTATCAGTGTGTATTCAAAATAACCAGCAGCAAACTGCAAAATACCTATAACACCTAGATCAACAGTATTATTCACCAAGAATGTTCACCCACATTTTTCTTTAATATGAGTTTATTCAAATTTTGATTTTTGAATTTTTTTAGACGTAGGTACTCGAGGATCATTGTTTTAATCATTTATATTTATTTTAACATTTATATTGTCATGAAGCGACACAAACTTAATTTTTCAAGTGCAGAAATCTAACCTACAGCCTACTATAATTGTGCTATAATGTAATATGGTCCTTTTTCCAGCTTCCGCCATATTGATGGAATATAATTTTAAAAAATATATTTAATAGGCAATAAAATTAGATTATATTATTATATATTATAATTAAGTTTAATTATTAATTTACCTACTTCTATATTTGAAACATGGAACATCTTTTTATTACAAGACGATTTAAAAATTTAATTAACACTCATAAAATATGTGAATTCGTAATAAAATATAATATTAGGTACATAATATAACTAACGAATCACTAAGATCTTCTAAAATATTTAATAAAATTATTTATTAGATTATTTATTCCCTGATTTGGTTAGTTTTCAAAGTAAACCTATAGATATTCCATACACAAATACTAACATGAATACGTAGGTTAAGTTCTAGTTTAAAAAATATATTGTTTTTTTATGAATCACAATTGGATAATATTTTATATACTTTAAGAGTGCATCACAGAGATTTGACTTATACTCAAATAGACTTTCAATAAAATATCCTTCGAAATGTCTAGTTATGTCTATCATATTTGCCTTGGATGTTGGGTGATACTTATTATTAAGTTTTTATACCATAAACATACTAGATATATATTTATAATAGTGTCGATTATTGTCGATAAGTTTTCGTCAATATTTGTATGTCAGAAAAAAAAAAGTAGCTATAATGCTACATGCTTGCCCCCTCGGTTTTGCACATACTTATTCTACAATTATATAAATACATTAATGCATTAATATTATACCTTGCATGATGTTACGTTATTTTTCTCATTATTCTACTTGCTGCTCCTTTTTAGAGTTATTTAGTTTCAATTGTGTTTTGGTTTTGGGTTAACGAACGTCCATTGGGCAAATAATATGGATAGGATGTACAATATATTGTATTTTATTCTTTTAGATACTGACAATCAGAGAGTTATAATACATGTAAAAGATGTCAATGACGAGCCTCCGTACTTCATCAACCGGCCGCTGCCGATGCAAGCCGTGGTGCAGTTAAACGCGCCACCAAATACTCCAATATTCACTCTCCAGGCACGCGATCCAGACACTGATCACAGTATACATTATTTCATCGTCAGGGACAGAAGTAAGTATACGGCGATGGTCTCCATTAAAATATTAGTGAATATTAAAAAGACACGTCCATTAATCAAACAGATTTTTTTTTGTTATTTTATAATTACCAATTATTGTGTGCACTTGCTCTTTTTTTAGTGCTTAGGTACTATATTAAAATACTCAGTGAACAAAAAATACGTAAATTTACTGAAATAAATGTACATCTGGCAGTAACAATTTTTTTTTATTATGTATATTTTTTTTCTTTATTTATAAAAGCTTTTTCACTATGGAATATCAATAAACAACAATTTAATGATTAAAATAAAACAATTTATAAAAAACGTTTTTTAAAGAAATCAGAAAATTTAATTTAAAAAGTAATAGTAGTAAAGACTTTATAAGAATAAACACATACAATTTATTAAAAGAAGGAAAAACAATTGATGAAAAAAAAAATGAATTTGCGTTTAAGAATATTTACAAATTGTACAAAACTGTCAAAGTTCAAAAAGCTCCATGAAGCATAGTTAACATTTTTAAATATAAATATGTTTTATTAAAATACACACACTATTATTTTTCTTATATTGTATTAGAGCCTACACAGATGTTTAAATAAATAAAATGGGAGTCATCAAGAGAGAAGTAACATAGTATACAATTTGAATTTGTGCTTACATATACTAACGAATTGTGCATAATATCTAATAATCATAATAAAACTTGCAAATGACAAAAAAAAAGCTATATTTCGAAGAAAATTAGCCGTAGTATACATATGTATGGATAAGTAAAATAGCTAAACTTACAAACTTACAAATAAACAACTTTCAACTGAAAATTACTCATTATATCTAGTTATTGAGCAAATTCAATTTAAAGATATAAAACTTTATAATTTGAATGTCTACAGAGTGATTATTCAAATGGCAATCTACGTATATTAATTATCGTATAAATCAATAAAGCCATTTTTTCATGAATTTTCACGTTAAAATTTTTAACTGTCGTTGATCAGTCGGCGAGTTATAGCTGCTCAACGTTGGTTGGTTTTAGAAGGTTTTTAGGTGTTATACATCAGTAATGATGACTAATTAGAACCTTCAGGACTGGGACTTTTATTCGTAAAGTAAAGTAGCTATAATAGTAATGAATTCGATATCGTCAACCTCATGGTGTAGCGGAGAGAGGTAATAATATTTGTACCTGTTACTATAGACTAATATTACTTCTTATATCTACTGATGAGTTATAGTTATAACACGTTTGCACTCAATAAACACTTCCCAAAACTACCCAACTTTGAGAAGCTATATCTCATCAACGGATTAACGAAAAATGAAAATTTGAATGTGATAAATGATAATTCATAAGAAAAAAAAAATAGTAACCATATTAATTTATGAAATGTTAAGTATAGGTTTTCATTTGAAAATAAAAAGTTTGTAGTGGTTTACCTAATAAATACTAGGGTGAAAATATGGAAGAGTTTTACAATTCTAAAACAATATGGATCTTAAATTTAAAAAAAAAAAAATTGAATTAAGTCAATACTTTTTGAAATAATGAGTTTGATAAAAGAATCACTATGTGTAATCTAGATATTATAATAAATAAGGCTCGAAAAACACGAGTGAAAATAAATATTGAGGGAATGTATCAGTGCTATACGAAACTTCGCTTTTCGCTTCTCTTAACCCGTTTAAATTATCAAACTTTTCAAATTAAGTTTTTATATTATATTATTTATATGCTCTATGACCTATGCGGTGTTAATACTAAATAATATAATTCTTTCGTCAACAGCTGGTGGCAGATTCGAGGTGGACGAGCGTTCAGGCGTCGTCCGAACCAGAGGAACCGACCCGTTTCAATTGGACATGGAATACGTTTTATACGTTAAGGCTGAAGATCAGAACGGTAGGATGGACGAACGCCGTTTTCAGTCAACACCCGAAGAACGTTTATCGATCGTTGGGGGCAAGAGAGCTCCGCAGTTTTACATGCAGTCATACGAAGCAGAAATACCGGAAAACCAACGAAAAGACTCCGAGTATGTATACCTGCAGTAGCTTACATATTAGTCGTGGTTGACGGGGAGTAAAAATAAATAAATCAGAAACGCAAAATAATCTGTTTTTAAAATATTATTCTTATTTTCTGTAGCATCATATCAGTAAAAGCTAAATCATTTGCTGATCGAGAAATACGTTACACGCTTAAAGCCCAAGGCCAAGGTGCCGGAACTTTTAATATTGGACCAACATCCGGTATCGTAAAACTAGCTAAAGAATTGGATTTTGAGGATTTGAGACAACCACATGTGTACTCATTGATCGTCACTGCAACCGAAGATTCCGGTGGATTTTCAACTTCCGTTGAGGTACGTTTTATGCACTCATTATTATATATTAACCTTTATCATTATTATTAAAGTTTAAATCAAAAGCAACTATAGTTTATAAATAGGTAAAATATTTTAAAATAACTTTTTCACTTATTAACATTAACGGTGAGAGGGCATAATACACTAAATGTCTACCAAAACATAAATATTCCACCACCATACTATCTCGAGTAAAATACACCATTTACCCTCAATGTAATGTACCAGATGCCTTCAGCATATTATATATACAATCTAAGTAAAACATCTGGCGTAAAATAGAAAAGGTAAATAAATGAAGCACAACGTGTAGATATAGCTATATTATTATAGTATTTAATAATGAAAATAAAAGAATAAATACAATGCTTTTAATAATAATTATAAGTAGCTTAAATTTTATTTAGTCAAAAAAAAAAAAAATGTTTTTTTATTGTTTTTAACTGGTACATTTTTTAATGCTGGTGGGAAGGTATGATTCGTTCAGTAGTTATCATAGGTGACTCGACACTGAACAAATATAATTTTATTTGTTCAACTGCTCAATTCACAAGTGCCAACGAGCGTTTAAATATCCGATCTGACTGACCCGAAATATATATAATACGTTATTTTACCAATATTGATATGGCATATGTATTATTCGCAAACTTTATTAGCTCACCATTCGCGTGACGGACGTCAACGACAACGCGCCCAAGTTTGAGCTGCCCGATTACCAGGCACACAACGTGGACGAAGATATCCCGCTTGGTACTTCCATACTAAAAGTGAAAGCGATGGACGCAGACTCCGGCGAAAACGCAGAAATTGAATATCACGTGAGTGACGATCATTTTGCAGTCGATGCTTCAGGAATCGTCAACAACAATAAGCAACTGGACGCCGACAATAATAACGCCTATTACGAATTTGTCTTAACCGCAAAAGACAAAGGTAAGGTCATTTCTTCATAATTACTATAATATAATAAAAAAATAATTTTTCTAGAATACAATGTTTTTTTCTTTGGAGTCTAGTGATTTCTAATAGGTATAGCCACTGTCTGCTAGTTACGATATATATATTTTATTTTATTTTTGAGGGGGTTTATGGTTGTGTTCGGCCGAAGACACTCACAGTAAAGAATCTTTTTTTCATTTTTATGTCCAAAAAAAAGTTGAATCTATACATATGTAAAAAGCAAAAAATTTACACTCGTATCTATATATTATACGAAAAATGAATTTCCCCGATTTAATTTAAGTCTGAGCTAGGGGTCCGAACAGGCTTAGTGCTGAATGGGAACCGTTGTAATTTAGATTAAGACATTAAGTATAAAAAACTTGTCTTTATACAAGATGATATCTTTGACAAGACTTATTGCTGTTAAAACCATGTATTTATAATATAACATAGTTAGAAATACGTACACGTCTACCACCACCCGTTAACGACCTTCATACTTTATTGAAACAATTATATTTTATCTTCCACGTGTGTGACATCCATCACTATGATTATAATTGCATCCGGCACACAATATATCGTTATCATCCCATTTACCAATAAAACCGTATAATATACCAATCACTACTGTTCAGTCGATTCAATAATATAAAAATATGTAGTCTCAACCAAGAAAACAAATTATAATATCGAACAACAATAACAACAATAACTTGCTTGATTGTAAATAATAATGTATAAGTTTAGAATTTACTTGGTCGTTGATTAGGTCACTGTGCGTATTAAATTTGAATTCAATGAAAAATAATTGTATGTAAAATACGATTCTCTGAGAATTAGACTGGTAAAATGACATCTATTCTGAAGATAGTTAATGCTGATCATAACCAACATATTTTCTCTAATAAAATTGGTTGAACTAATTTTTGATAAAATATCAAATCGCATATTGAATAACTTTTCAACGACGACCTACCGTAGAATGCTTTGAATACCTAACTAAAATTAATTATTAATGTGTATAATAACATATTTATGGTTTATAACCTAACAGTTAATTTGAATATTTTGAAAATTTTGTCGTGTGGAGAAAATTATAATTTAAGTGATTGTAGAATGGTTCTTCGTTTATTATATTTTAAATTATAAAAGAATGAGTAAATTTTTTTTTAACTTTGTTTTTTGTCATTTTTGTTATAATAATATTTCAATTTCAAATGGTAAGAATGAATTCATTAATATACTCATTTATTTTGATAGATATTTTTTACTTATATAATATATATATATACATATATACCTACTATATTTCGAAATACTACCCAAATCCAAATTGAGAGTAAATAAAATGTATATCGTATACAATGATAAAAATAAATTAAATTAAATTTATATCGTACAAACTGAGTTAAACTTGTTAAGTACAAACAATAATGTAAAAATGTGACGAGAAAAATGAAACATGTTTATGCGTAGAAGTTTGTAAAAAAAGTTAGTTCAGCTAAATCTGCAGCCGACTTACAACTTTTTTTGGTAAATTATTTTGGGTAAATATTCTATTATGGGCGTATACAAGAGGGGGGAATGGAGATCCCATGACCTTTTTTTATGTATACTTTATGTATTATACCGATATTAGAAAAAATAAAATAATTTTTTCTTACAGAAATTAGCCAATTTTTTGAGGTATACTTATCCCCGGCCTCAATGAAAATTCCTGTCTACACCATTATATTCTATATATTGTAATAAACGTATATTTATTATCAGCCATTTGCAAATATACCAACTTAATAAAAGGATGTAAAGGAAATATCCGCACAGATTAATGAGGAAAAAGTATGATGGGCGAGGGTTACAGTTTTCGGAAAAATGTGGTCCTAGTTGAGCCTACATGAGCGAGTTATTAACCCCCTTTATATCCCATTTCGATATAATATAAATTTGTACCCGGAGCAGTCATAATTTTATTAATTAACGACACTGCATTTATGTAAGAGACAGCGATGGATGATTGTTGCCCGCATTAAATTGTAGTGATAATAATATAAAATAAATGACAATGACGAATGTGGCAACAACGAACTGTACGATTGTGCATTTTGTGCATATTACAGGGGAACCTCCAAAGACAGGAACGGCCACCATACGGATTTACACGAAAAACAAAAACGACGAAGAGCCAAAATTTTCGCAGCAGGTGTACACGCCGAACGTTGACGAAAATGCTGGTCCCAATACACTTGTGACCACGGTGGTAGCTTCCGACAAGGACGGTGACAATGTCAGGTAAACATACTTATTCGACACGAATTACACTAAACATAATATGCAATTATTATTACATTTGTAGTTAAATAATAACTGTGAAGTACGCAAAGTATTGTAGAATATAATTTTTAAAAGTATTTAAGTAAAAAAAAGCATTAAAATATGCATTTGAGTACGATTGCAGATACTTTCAATTTTTCTTTTTTACTTTATAAATTAATTATATCATATTTTTCACGCACAATGCATTTTGTCTCGTAGGTATAATAGCAAGTATAATACGTTGTATTTGACGTGCTTTCAGATTTGGATTCGTAGGTAGCGGGACATCGTCCGGTCAGTTTGTCATCGAAGAGATTACCGGCGTTATCCGGCTACACTCGAAATCGATATCGCTCGAGAGGGACAAGTATGAGCTGAATGTGACTGCCGTAGATGACGGAGCATGTTGCGTGAACGGCGCGGCGACCATACACACCAGCACTGCGGTCGTCGTCGTTTTCATCACCGACGTTAACGACAATAAGCCAGTGTTCAGGGAATGTGCCAAGTACAACCCCAAAGTCGAAGAGGGAGCGCCGAATGGCAGTCCGGTGCTCAAGGTACGGAGATTGTAACAAGTCTTGTTATATTATTTAAAATAGACAAAATAATGTACAAAATTCTTGTAGTAGGTGATCTACCCTGTAAATATTACAAGTTTAGCGGCAGTAATCTACCTTAAAACTTTAAACATTGGTGCAATCCGCGGGTCTTCGCCTTTAAGGCTCTCTCCTCTAAAAAAAACTTTTTTCTATACTATAATACTATATTACTCACCACTCACCAAATAATACTTATTTATAAATATATTACAATTATGATGTTATTCTTTTTGAATTTGATTATTATGTTAGATAGGTACATACTTAACTATAATAGTTTGAAATAATAAGTTTGGGGACAACTGTCGATCGATTTTTTCGTTGAAAATTATTTTTAGATTTATATGAGTAATACGTAGTTCACAGTTCACATAACTTTTAATGGACAATAATGATACAAATAATAATTATAACTGTTGACTGCCGATATGAGTATAGGTAAATTTCATCTTCCAAAATATATAGATCACAGTTATGTACTACTTGAATTGCGACCTGCGTTAATTAAAAAAAAAAAAAGCGGGTAAGTGGGTACCGCTCTGCAGTACATTAGGTGCCGTGTGGATCATTTTTATATATTATAGGAGTGTTAAATTTGAATCCAATGATAGGTATCATTGTATATGAAAAACGATTTTGAACGAAGATGATTTGTCAGCCTAGGATATAATTTCCAGTGGTTGGTGAAAAAGGTGGTTTGTATTTTAATGGCCTGAATACACCAAAATTTAAGTTCTTTTACAATAATTGTAAGCTAAACTTATAAAAAACCTTGTATTAAATTTTCAACTCATAGCAACAAAAAAAAATTTTATGAATTATACCTACAAAATAATTTGCAAATATTCATGGTTTTGACGAATTTTCGTTAATATTTGAACTTCAAATGCTAATAAAAAAAAAATTGTGCCTATGTATTCTCATAATTTTTTAATCACTATAAGAATAACTTACGAGAAACTTTGTATTTAATTTTCAAATATTTTGATTTGGCCAAAAAAATTTTATCGACACTTCAGAAAAATTGAAAATTTCTGTCGTCTATAAATAGCTAAAAAAAAGTCAAAATATTTTTAAAATTAAATCATGTAAAGAAAATACCAATCTAAATAACTGGTAAAATTTAAAAATATCTACAACTTATGCTTTTTGAATAATAACAAATATTTAAAATCGTTTGAGGATAAATCGTTGTCTTTACGGTATTTCGTAAAAATTTAATATTCAAACGCACTTAAAATTTTTCCTATAATGATGCTTCGAGTTTTCTCTATAGCTACTTGAAGGAAAATTTATGGAAAACTTAGTGTTGTATTTTTAATTCTTAGTTATAAACACAAACAATTTTATGATTTTTCAACTTCAAAATTACTTGCAAATTTTCGCATTTTCGACAGATTTCATAAAAATTTGAACTTTAAATGTTTATAATAAAAAATTGTGACTAACGATTTTTATTTTTTTAGCTACAATAAGAATAACTTTTAAGGAACCTTGTATTAAATTTTTAACATTTTTTGGTCATCCAAAATTTTTTTTATCAACACTTCAAAAAAAAATTCTCATAAAAATCGAAAATTTCAGTGGTCTATAAATAACTCAAAAAAGTCAAAATATTTTGAAAATTTAGCCATGTATTAAGGGGGTTTGTGACGGTGATTTCCTGTCTTTGTCTAACACACGTGCAACATAAGAATTCAGATGTGTTTTTTGTCTAATGTGCCGATTGATACAATGAAGTGATAAGAATTCTGAAAACAGTATTGAATTTTTCGTCAAGTCTACTTGAGAACGGCCAGTTCACATTTTTGATATTATTTTCTAAAATCCTAAAGTTATTATATTAAAAACGAGTAATTAAAAAATTGTCATATTTCAATTGTTTAAAAAGTTATATTTTAATATCAAAAATGTGGATTGGCCGTTCTCAAGAAGACTTAACGAGTAATTCAAATCTGTTTTCAGAATTCTTATCGCCTCATTGTATCAATCGGTACATTAGATAAAAAGCACGTCTGAATTCTTATGTTGCGCGTGTGTTAGACAATGACAGGAAATCACTATCACGAATCCCCTTAAAAACAATATCATATACATTTGGTGAAAATTTCAAGTATTTACAGTGATTAGTTTTTGAATTACAACCATATAAAAAAATCGATTTGGTTGAAAACTGGTTTTGCGTAAAAATTCCCGTTTTTCTGTCATTTATTTTTTGTTTTTCTCGATTTTTGAAAACTGTTGGAAAATGTTTACTTTTGAACTCTATAATGCACCAAGGATATTTCACTTTGGCATATGATATTATGACTGCTTAAGTTTTTAACCACTGTTTTATATACGATATTATATACCTAATATAATAAAATTATGTGTAATAATGACACACAGGTGCACGCGACTGACGAAGACAAAGGCGTCAACGGACAAGTCAAATACTCGATTGTCCAGCAACCGAATCAAAAAGGCACAAAGTTCACCGTCGACGAAGAAACCGGAGAAGTTTCTACCAACAAGGTATGACTATAATATTTATAGCTATCTCTTTACATTTTTTAAAAATTTTTTATTGTAAAAATACAATACATAAATACTGCTATTGTATAGTGTTACAATTTTAACCATTGAATTTTTTCTTCCTTTCGATTTTGTTTTGTGTAAAAATATTTCGACATGGACACCGTTTTCGATATGATTACAATTTATCAATGTTAAAAGTAAAAGTAGATTTATTACATTCGACCCATTATCGATTGTTAAATGATAGATAATATATATTGTATTATATTATATTATATTGTATGATCAGACCCCGAATAAGGCGTAAGCAGTGTAGGCTTCAGCCTATATAACCACGGATTTAGAGGCACGGGCACCGCATACTATCCTTATATTATTTTTATTTTAATATCAGAAATTTGAAATATTTAAAATAATGGTTCGTTATTTTTTATAATATGGTTATTTTATATTTTTATACATCTAAAATATATTTTGTTTAATTTTAATTTTATGTTTTTACTTGTTTTCACATATTATATTACATTTACATGTACATATTGATGTGGCTAATAAACCTAAAATAATATTTTATTATTTATTCATTATTACTTAGTATCGAGTAGAGAAATGTGTACAATATTTTTTTTTAAATAGGGGCATCAACTTTTTTACGGCCTATGGGCATTGGGCACTGTAGATCTTAATCCGGGTCTGTATATAATACTATTTTATTTGTTTGGGTGAGTTTATGGGAAACCTCAGGACTGATGAAATGACATGACCAAATGAATAATGATTATAGCTAAAAGTTATTTAATAGGTTATCTATGTTACAAAGGGTATTATCAATTATTAATTTTTAGAGAACCGTTTCTAGAATTCGAGAAGTTTTCGATAGTATTAACATTTAATAAACACATTTATCCAAATAAAATGAAGTCAAAATCAAAACACAAAATTAATATTAATGAAAACTTTATTTAAATTTTCCTGAAATATGTTTTTGATGTAAAATATTTTTTTTTATGAATAGTAAAGATATCAGTTTACTTCTGATCACAGAAACACTATTAAATCATTAATGACTATGATAAAATTTAAATTTAAAAATTATTTATTTAATACTATATATTATATAGGTGAGCTTTAAAAATTTGTTTTCCACATTAAAATGTACAGCTTATCATATTTAAGATGTTATGTATGCGAATACCTACCTACCTAATGTGAAATTTTATTAACTATTAATTAATTTACTATTGCTTGTTATAACTTAATAAATATCAATGTTTTAAATTTAAACATGATCGACTGATTATTTGCAAAATCAATTATAGGTATTTGATCGAGAAGGCGACGATGGCAAATTTGTATCCGTTACAATTAAAGCTACCGACCAGGGAGATCCGTCGCTGGAAGGCGTTTGCTCTTTCACAGTCGAGATCACCGACGTCAATGACAATCCGCCACTGTTCGACCGTCAAGTAATATAATTATAATATAATATTATAAGTGATAATATGTGATCATCACTTTTTAAATTCATTAAAATACATTCCAATTGTTTGACACATTGCTTAGAAATACGTGGAGAACGTAAAACAAGATGCCAGCATCGGTACAAACATCCTAAGAGTATCTGCTTCGGACGAGGACGCCGACAATAATGGCGCGATCGTTTATTCACTTACTGCCCCGTACCCGGGGGACGATTTGGACTACTTTGAGATTCAACCCGAATCCGGGTGGATCGTTTTAAAGAAACCACTCGACGTAAGTTTTCAATATTCTCGTCAACACGTTTATATTTAATTACTAACATTGACAGTTGAAATAATTTAGTTTTAAAAAATAATAGCTGAAAGCGAAACCACCGGAACTATCATTTTTAACTTTCATTACCACTGAAATTACTTATAATATGTAATTCAATTACAATCGTCGTTTTGTGTAATTAGTTTTCGTCTTATTCAAACAGATAACTTATAAAATATTACCTATAAATTATAATTTCATAGTGGTTTGGTGGTATCGTAGTCAGCTTAATTAAAGGCTCTGCAAAGGTATGTCGCGTAAGTTAGTCAATTTTAAATCTAAGAATCAAACTTTCGCGACATACCCCGTACTAAATTCTAACATTAGATACTTATCAAATCTTGAATAATATTTATTCGCAATATTCAAAAACAATTCGATAGATGTCGACACAATATTCAACTGCAATCAAAAATGATAAATAGCAATTTATAATTATTTGTATAAATAATTTAAAAATTACAAATAACTTGTACACGTATTATGAGAAACTTTTAGCCTAGCCCTTAGGTGTTTTATTATTTTTAATTAAATACAAAATTATAAATTAATAAATTAATTAATTAATTAAATATAAATATATTTAATTATTTTTCAAACATATTTTATACTACAAACTGTTTTTAATAATTTTTCATTACTTGATAACACAAAAATCTTAAATTGCCAATACTTGTATAAAAATTTGTATTAAACGAAACTATTTAAATAAAATTGATATATATTAATAGTAAGATTAAATAATATCATATTCATTGATATAAATTCACTATAAAGTACTTTTATTTGTTATTATTAACTTATTTTTTTCAATACATTAATATTTAACATTATACGTTATGCAAGTAGGTAAAGGTAAACTTCTGCAAACAAATTAATAAATTTGACCTTTTCAGCGATTATAGTTATTAATTTCATCAAATAATATTGCTAAATATGTGCAGTTGAATATTAGGTTTAATATGTAAATATAATTCAAGCTTATTTGTTTTACTATACATCACTTTTCTTTTGTGTTCTTTGATAATTTGAAATCGCACAAGTCTGATTTATTATTTTCTAACATTAATTGCACAATCCTTATTTAATATAATAGGCCACCACGGTATTTGAATTTATAAGCACACCATTATTTTCATTTTATTTTTATTTATTTGCATAATATTGCATTATCTAATTATTTATTTTTCTTTAAACTCTAATGAATCCAATATTTATTTTTATAAATAATATACATATATTATGTATAAACATATAGGTACATTTATATCTGTACCAGTATTTTGATTTTTAATTTTTGTTTTCTTTAAAGATAAGTGAACAGGAAAAAAATAATACTTTTGGAATTTTTTGTTTGTAATAATAATATATCATTATTATTGTGAACGTTTTTATTGGAGAATTTTTCAGGAATGCTCCAGAGGTGATTTTTAAAAGTCGATATGATATTTTTGAGACTTTCCTCTGAACGCAAACACATTTTTAAAATTGTGACATTTTTTTTTATAAAACTGTGTTGGGGCCACCGTACATAGTCTGTGTGATATAGGCAACAAACAATATTTTTACTATCGTTTTGTTATTACGCTTTTTCATTTTTAACAATCCCATTTTTTACATTTGATTTTTTAATTTTTTAATCATTTTTTTTTTTTATTAAAACCTGTCCTGTAATGGTCAGGGAAAATATAGTGAATTTTATAGTTTTCCTCCATGTAATGTAGTATGTAGATCTTCGCGATAAATGCCAAGTATATGATTATTAAGTAGAATTAGTATCTATAACTCTTTATTACCAATTATTCAGCCGGAAATGTTGATATAAAATGTTGTACAGAAAGAAAAAAGAAAACCGAAAAAAAACGAATGCAACATTATAAAATAAAATATTATAACGAATGGCTCACACGAATCACAGTAATTATTTGTGCACCCTATCCAAACTGCGACAAAGAGGTTTGTGACTTACGTAATTTCCTAATTGATTTTTCAGATCTATCTATCAACAAACTCAAATTAAAAAAAAAAATCCTCTTATTTTTTCTGTGCTAAATTCTCTTACATAAATGATATCATCCTTAAATGAAATCATCCCAATTAAATACGTCCAACATTATATTATATTCTTCATGAGTTCATGACATATAACATTTAGGTAGGTTTAAAAATGTAATTGTTATATTATACTCTACACTATGTGTCTGTATCATCTATTTTAGTCACTTTTATTAGGCATATAATAGTTTAAAATACGTAATAGTTTCTGTCAATATTAAAAACTCGTAGAATCATATATACTATATAGATATTACTAAAAATTGCATTTAATGTAATTAATAAAAAACGATATGATGTCTCAAAAACAGCATCTAACCTAAAGTCCTAGCTTTAAAATTGTATGACCTGAAAGTATATTATTAAGTAACAGCCGATCTGCGTCAAAAAAGTTTAATAAGGACTTAAATATAAGTGCTTAATGCTTATTCTACGTGATATCATAAACACGCTACAACCAACGATGCAGCTGACCACAAATAACATACCACCTGCAGGTTGCAAGACTTTCTTTGAATTTTGGTGCTAGATTTTCGTTAAGGTTAAGTGTAGTAAATATAAAAAGGCGATAATAGTCTTTCGATAAAATGGCGGGAATGAGCAACCATCGTAAGTTTTTCTCTTTACAAATATTGTCAATTTCACCTAAATATATGATCATTCATCGCTGTAGTTTTTGACGATGATAAAGGAGTTTTTTGACCGAATCTGCTGATATCAGCCATTTCCGTTTTAGCTGCAAGTGGTAATTTACGGATTTATATTATATATATATATATGTATATATTATACATATATTAAATTATATACTAAAAAGAGTTCGGTATCAGGAAAATAGCATTTTAACAACATTTCTGGTTTAATTTTTAAAGAACTATTCCATTATAGAAATATTCATAAATTCGATCATAAAGAACTTTGAAATTTATATTTGTAATTATAATATAATATATCGTGTTTCCTACCAAATCGTTATGCCGTCGTCGGCCATATAGAATTGCTGAAAACGGCGGTTTGCGTTTTGGGAATTTATATTAATTGGATATTTTACTGCGAGTATAATATTATGTCATTTGTCATTTGAAATATAAGACATTAATTTTACGCTCATACCATTAGCGAAGAAAAAGTAATAAGTCGTTTTCAGCACCTATACTGACGTTGGTATGTTGTTGTTAACACAAATCGACGTTCCTCCTTAAAAGATTATTTCGGTTGTGGAAATGACTTATTTTTTTTCTCTGTACACCTACGTGAAAATTCTGTTCGTCTAAATAATTTCACGACGAATTGAATGAAATAAGCAAAGTATTACCTTAACAGTATTATAACGTATATGTGAATGATAATGGAATAGTTCATTAGGTACCTATATAACTAATGAAAATTGGTATTACTTAGTTGTTTTGTTTGAATTATATTATTTATGCCTGAATGCTTGTCTGATTTAATATAGTTTACAGCATGTGTTGACTGCGGTACATTAGTTATAATATAACAACGTCAAATGTTTAAACGCATGTTTTCAGATAAAACATTATTACGAGTACCTATCTCTCATTCGTATACAATATAATTAAACAAGATTATCAACAATTTATTTTATTAATTGCTTTAAAAATCAGTTTTAATTTATTGATTTGGATTACTTTTTTATTTTCATGATTTCTAGGATAAATTATGTAAAAAATTTAAATCTAGCATGTACATACTATTATATATTTAATGTTTATAATATACCACATACCTTTCTACTTGACGACAAACTCAAACAGATTAAAACTTAATACTATTTAACATTTATACAAAGATGATAACCGAATTATACCTTTATAATTAACCATTTAAAGTGCTAATAATTTGATTATCATTATTTTATAATTCATTGAAAGTGAAATGGTTAGTAAGGGTGCGTTTGAGTTATAAAAATGTTTTTTTTTTTTTTTTTTGTAACTTGGTTTTAAGACTCGATTATTTAAAAAAAATACCATGGCAGTATTTTGATTAATACGGTAAAAATTTAATATTATTATATTTATAAAAAAATTTTAGACACCTACCATGAAATAAAATAAAAATAAGTGCCAAAATAAAATTCGCCAAAGGCGCTACGGAGGGTAGTTACGGCACTGATAGAGTCATTATGCGATAAATTGTATTTTATTGCTATAACTTCAAAGTTCTAAGTAAATAAACTCAAATATAAATATAAATATATTATATATTATTACCTATAATTGCGTTTTAATTACATCGTGCCTACTATTAATCGCTAGAATTTCACGTTTCAATTAAAATAATTATTGTTCTAAAACTAAAAACGTTATCAATTTATTGTACTGAGTATAATGTACTCTTTTCAACTCATCTAAAATATTGTATAATAACATTAAAACTGGTAAAATACCGAAGCATAAAATGTCGTTTTCCAAAAAATGTTTATCTCTCTCGATATTTTTTTATCTAACGACCATAACGTCGCCTCTCGTTTTTCTCGAATGACGCCAAAACCACTTTGTTTGATTCGTTTTAAGCCGCCTTAGGTTAGATGTTATGCCTTATAAATAGTGATAGTTTTCTCAAAATCTACAGCCTCAAGCAGGGATACCAACGATGAACAGAAATAAGACGCAAAATAAACAGTGAGTAGTGAGTACAAGTGAGCAAGGGTAGGTAGTAGTGCGTAGTAGTTGTATTATAATAATAATAGTATGACAACGGATAGCAAACTGGCAAACTTTTTACGAACTAAATATACTATAGGTACCATGATGCTAAAATAAAAAAAAAACTATTTTTCTTTTTCGGGGAAGACGCCATTAATGCGATGATCTAATCAAAATTCAAAACATCTTTTTATACCACATTTTCCGATGAAAGCTAAGACCACGTATAATAGTTGAGCTTTTTTCTCTCTTGAATATTATATAAGCAATAAGTATACGAGAGCGTAGTCCATTTTTCCCAAAAATAAACCTTTCCGTTTTTGTCCAAATGCTCTTTTCGCCCAAACTAGTCTAGATCAATTTAAAAGTTGACAATTTATGTAAAATAATTTGTTTTCACAGTTTTGATACAGTTAACTAAATATGTATTACTTAAATTATTTATAGTAATACTTGAGAATTGTTAACATTACTCAGATAACACCACAAAAAAGTGATACTCTATTTATTCACCAAAAGTGTTTTTTTAGTTTAAATTAAGTTCAACTTAATGTGTAAAATATTTTATTAGTATTTTAAAAAGGAACATTTAACATAGGTATTTGAATTAAGTCCACAATGTTTATAAATATTCATTATTTAAAAAACTACACATACCTCCATTACAAAGTTTTGATCTAGTTCAAAATATTTTTATTAATACCTACATATTATTACAAAAATATTATTAGGTATGAAAAATTTACTACATTAATTTTTCTGATCCAAACAACTAGCGCCTGAACAAAAATAATACGAATAAAATACACATTTTTGAGTGGAAACAATCTTATTCACATTCGATTGTAATATTATACAGTTTACATATGCCTACTAATCAACTGACAAACTAACTAACCGACCAACCGACCAACTATCGACTCAATGTCCCATCATATTATTATAATATTATATCTGTATTGTATTATCTACATATTATATATCAGTGTATTATGTATGTGTACTATTGTTTTTGCTTCGATTTTTCTTTTGTGGCAGATTTTATTTGTATGATTTTTTTCAATGTCATTATTTATATTTTGTTTATGTTTTTATTACTCATTTATTTATTTTTGTTTTTGTTTTCATACGTTATAACTTAACTTCGGGGGCCTTGGTATTGTGTATGTAGCAAGAAAAGTATCGTCTACGCGTGAGAGCTTCGGATTGTGGTGATCCACCGTCGTACGCTGAGGTCGATATTGAATTAGACGTCGTTGATCGGAACAATAAACCTCCTCTGTGGGAACGGAGCGTGTACGGTCCTACACACATCAAAGAGAATGTCACAATCAGTACCATTGTGATCTCAGTCAAAGCCAGGTTTGTATTCCTGGCCTCAACCGCCTTCCCCGTTTACCGCGAGAGCTTTATTTAGGCGTCCGACGGTACTCGTGTAACGTCGTGATGTCACGATAACATTTTAATGTTTGCGGCGTATATCTATATATAATATGTGTATAGTAAAGTACGTATTACCTATAAAAGGTAACGAATAGGTCTCGTATCAGTAATCCAAAAGTATTAATTTTCATCCGTTCTAATTCTGTTATTACAAAATTATTACATAATATGGTGTGACTATAAATGACAATAGCAAAGCTGGCATATTTAAAACAATATCAATATACATAAATATATGTATGTATATTATATATATTTACATGAATTTATTCAAGACTAACACTTTTGACTCTCGATCGAACTATATACCTACTTTAAATTTTTTATCAGTATTTTATTCGAAAAAAAAATTCTCTATAGTACAGGTGCACATACAGTTAGTGATGCAAGATAAGTAAATTATTCTAAATTTTATAGAGATTTTCTTTAATGGATAAATTTATTTATTGTTCTTTAAGTCGAGTAACACCACATCATTTTAGATGTTTTTAAAAACATGAAAACTATAATTTGGGTATCTATTTTAATATTCTATTTCAGTAGTCTATTATAGTCATAAGACATATTGTTTTTAGTATTTCATTTACACATTGTTAATGGATAAATGCTGTTTTAAACATTTTGAATCAATAATAAATATCGTCACTTATTCACATGGTTTAAATTTATTTTGAAATATATTTAAAACCTGGGTTCTTATAATGTTATTGTGTTTATTATGTAAATTATAATTTTATGTCTGCTTGAAAACGGTTTCAGGAATAGATTAATAAAAAAACAAATAAATTATTTGAAAAATGTACTAGTTCACTACGCTGTGTGTACACTTCACAAGTAAATTAATCGACTATTTTTTACCGTTAAATTCAACATTTCTAGGTGCATACTGCACATATCGCGTAAAATAATATTATATAGTTCGATCTCTGAACCGGAAGATTTGGTGATATTTTTCCTCACGGTTTAGTCAACAATATAATGATGACAATGATGACATAATCACGTCTTATACAACAAAAACAAAAACTGATATATATATACATATATACATATATTTGTGTGTGTCTGTGTACACAAGGTGTACATGTATTATCATTGTATTTTATGTTATTCCCCTTCCCCATGTGCGTGTGTGATTATACCGTTGCGGCGTGTGTATATATATATAGCGTGAAACGTACAAGCTGGAAGCCACTGCCCAAGATAAGGGATACCCTCCTTTGTCTCGGAGTGTCGAGGTCCAGATCGACGTGGTGGACCGAGCCAACAACCCACCGGTCTGGGACCACGTAGTGTACGGGCCCATCTACATAAAAGAAAACAAGCCAGTTGGGGCAAAAGTGGTATCTATTAAAGCCAGGTCGGTCCAACAATTTCCACAAAACAAAAACTCAAATCATTTATTAATATTATTATAATATTATATTAATTAATAACAACATGCTACTATACATTGTACGTCAGATTGTAATAGTATAATATATTCAAAACTATACTGTTGATGCACGGCACTAAAAAAAAAAAAAAATCTTTATGATTAAATTAAAGTAAACAAAACAAAGAATGGTTCTGAGCGTTTTGAGCGAAATCTGAAACACCCCACTACAAAACCCTCGACGATTTCATACGAAATACTATCAATGAGAGATTATAATTCTAAAAAATTCAAAGATATTTTCATTGACATTCCTACCTTTCCAAAAAAAAAAAAAAAGAACTATTTAAATAAACAAATTTTTAATATATTTATTACAAAAATAATAATTTAGGTAAGTACATTTAACTACTTACCTGTATAATTATTACCGATAATTTATAAGTAATATTAATATTGAATTCGTTAAAAACATTAGTAAAAATATTCATATTTTATTTATTTTTCATATTACACGGCTTTCAGCATCCCACAGTTTGAAAACCATCGATCTAAATTATTTTGCGATTCACTAACGTAATATAAACATGATTAAATCAAATTCGCTTCTCGTTCGTATCAAAAAAAAGCCCATCATAGACGTATCGAAAACTATATACTCACTTCGCTCAGAATCTATAGAAATCACGAAAATAATGCATAATTTTCACGTGTATTACAATATTATAATGTTTTATTTATTTAGCAATATAAATCATATTGCTTTTACGATTTTTTTTTTTTTTTTAATAATATTATTACTTTTAAACCGTTTATAGAGATATAATGTATTATTTATATAATATATAGGTACGAGGTGTACAGAAAACGGAAGATTGTCGAATTTGTATCATATCGAAGCACATAATATTGTTTTGATGATATAAAGATTGTAACCGAGTTTGGTTGTAATGATTATTTTTATTATTATTTATTTTCTATTTTACGAATCATGTACATAATTCATAGGTATAAACATCATATACCGGGCGTTCCACAAATAATGAACTGATTTCGAATTATTATATATTTTTATTGGTAAGAGATATTATAAAACAGATTTTAGCAAGTCATATATATTACAGGATTCTTACATATGTTCCATGTACCCCTCTTAAAATCTTAGATTAGATTTTTTTGGGGTGAAGTGGCTTAATTAGCATTCCCAATCTATGCCTAAATTTCATACCACAAGGCACAAACGATATTGTGATTATTCGAACTCTAGCTAAACTAACTATAGCCGGTGAGACAGCAGTAATAGCTGATGTCCATATAGTTGGAACCCTACTTTTACCGATTGACTCCAAAACTATACCAATATTTTGCAACGTGTATTTTTATGTTTGCAATTTCTTACTTTCACCACAATTGAGAATCTGTTTATTTATCTGTATATTGTATGATTTACTCAAAACCCACTCCCAATATTTTATGATTAACTTGTAAATATATTTTCTAATATGCGAATTAAAATGTTTAACTCCATACTATGGGTAACGATTAAAGATATATTTTGGTAAAGAGAGCAGAAGCCATAGGTTAAATTAAAACAAAATGAAAACTGCAAATAAAGTTGATTTTGACTTCTATACTACGGTATCTATTTTAATTTTAAAATGTAAACATTCTTTGTAGAACGCTCTGTATATTAAATATTACCCACGAGTGAAAACCGAGCGTGAAGTTTTTGATTCTTGATAAAAAGTAACTATAATTGTTATGGTTAGAGGTATCATTTTTTTATTTCGTTCTTATCAGTTTTATGAAGCGCAATCTGTACATCTTGCAACTCATATTATATAGATACTTATGTTATATATCTCTGCCTGCGTTTGACTATAGGTAGGTAGTTAAATATTATTGTTTTGTCATTTCGAGATTTCTGCAATCCGACCGATCGTATCGATTTCCGGGTGCGTCTCTAAACGTCAAAACAATGCATGCAGGTCAAGACATTTGCACGTCCGCACTAAACAATGCACGTTATGTATGTGCGGATCTTGTCGAAACGGAATTACATTTTTTTTAAATTTTAGTTTTATTTTTTGCTATATCTCGTTTTTTGTTAAAAATATTATATTATTTTATTTTATTTTTTATCATCCATTGATTTATCCGTAAGTTAATTCGTTGATAACGATTTCTAAAGTTCGAAATCAAACACGAATGATCGATTACATTCATATATATTTTATTGTTTCTGAAGAGTTATTATAGGTTTTTCTTGGGTCGTTAAAGTGTTCATTTCTTCGACTAGGTACACTTAGTTTTTCGTATATTCATTTAAAAATACGAAAAATAGTCGTATATTAATACGTTCGCATATATACTCACACATTACGTTTACAGCAATCTAGTATTTATTTAACTATAATAATAATTACTAAATTTAACTAATGGTGTAAATGCGTACTACACAGTTTTTCCTTTTTAACGTCCAAAACTCGAACTCCAAGTTAGGTTAATTATTACATATTTTACATTGTAATCACCAAGCTAGCTCACCACTTTATTTATTTTAACATTGCATTTACTCAAATTTTAATTTTTAGAATTTGTATGTATACTTACTAAAATACCATATTTTCAATTACTTACTTAAAGGTTTTTTACATTATTCAAAGTTCAGATTCTAAAATTATTAAAATTTTTGGTTTTCAAATAAAAACTACCTTTTTTAATATAAATTAGTCAGATAATTTTTTTTTTTTAGAAATTTGATGTATCTATATTGAAAATTTAACTAGTACTTTCCTAGTTATTGGACATTATGTATCAAGGATAATAGTCCACGTTAATGAGCTGAAATAATATATGAAGAATTAATGATTTAATAATTTATTGCAATAATTAATACTAATTTATTAACATTTTAAAATTTGTAAAAAGTTGTCCGAGTATGATAAATATTATATTCAATATTACATCTATTTTATATTTTTACGTAAAATCGAGACTATTGAAATTTGTATTTCGGAAAATACTCCTGATACGGCACAGAAAATCTAAATATTTAAAAATAAGATCTTCAAGTATAATTGAAAATTTCTATTAATCAAAATTTAAATAATTAATGCATTAGTAAAGGTAAAAAATATGGCAAGCATACCTACTTGGTGAATTCCTTTGTATTTTATAAACTTAGTACAAAAAAAATAACACGATCACCCGTGGCATTTCTGACCAGCAAATAATACTATGGAAATATGTATATTACAATATCATACTTACGCACATTTAGTTGGAACTTGGAATTACGGGAGTTGGTGTTGGAAAAATCACACAATACAATTATTATATTAACGAAACACACATTTTAAATTGTAACGATAACCTACAACGTTGTCGAAAGACGCCCGTTTTCCGAAACGAATTTGAAATGCGACATCCGACGATGACGATTTAACATAATGGAATAAATTGAAATAATGATAATTATTTATAGAATGATATTGTTAAGATTTTTCGATAAAATATTATCGCGGAAACAATGAATGTTCTTTGATATTTTTTTCTTTATATTTTTTAGATGATACTGTATAGGTGTATTTTTCATTTTCATTTTTATTTATTTTGTATTTTTGTATTTTTGTATTTTGTGTACCTAATCGATTTTGACCAGTCACATTGTTTTTTGGCATGTCTGG
The DNA here is from genome assembly GCA_009835225.1 of Aphis craccivora. Lineage (NCBI taxonomy): Eukaryota > Metazoa > Arthropoda > Insecta > Hemiptera > Aphididae > Aphis > Aphis craccivora. The sequence continues at coordinate 44,365 of VUJU01000474.1, forward strand.
TTGGTTTTATTTTTTTTTTTTTCATATCGCTATATTGTTACCTATGTGTGTATATAATATTATATATACATAAATAATGTTGTGTTTTGTTTTGTCATTTTTAAGTATAAGTACTAAGTTCATTGCTTTATTGCATAATTTATACGCAGAAAAGATCGGTTTTTTTTTATTTTTGTCTTTTGTATTTTGCTAATGTGCCATCCGTTTTTTTCGTAAGCCATTTTAATTTTTCATCCATTTTTGTTATTGTACGCTCAAAAAAACATTTTTTCTACGAGTGCATGTGGCATAATATATATATATAAATATATATTATTTATGTGTATTTATTTTTTACAGAATATCATTTAACATGACATATCGTTCCAATACGAGTCCATTAATTATTATTACATTATATGGTTCATATGTGACGATTTTTATTGTTGTCAATATTCGAACATAGATAAGGGTAATACACGTAACACGTTTTATTTTTTAAAGGACCAAAGAATTTAGCCGTGATCCATTCGATATGATCATTGTACACGACACGTAAAACGTCAACATTTTTGTATATTATGCCTATCATTATTATGACACTATATATTTTCAACCATTTTTATTCAGTGAGATGGAAATGTTTTAACTGCGTTCTACGTTTGTGTAATATACCTAATTATATTATGTTACGTGTTATCGATTGCCAATTTTTCACAAATTATTTTGATCACGTTGTATGTTCAAAAATTCGAACATTTATTAATATTACCATAATATACTATAATACTATAATATTGTCTATATTTGTCCTATACATGCATCATATTATATTATGCAACCATTGCAATACGATTTCCGATGCCGTATCATATTATATTAATATTATCACTATTTTCGCGATCGAATGATTTTTGTACGATTGACTTTGTCTATATACCCACTAACTAATGACGATCGTCATCGTCACGCCGCGTATACAAATATAGGGTCGTCATTTTTCGCACTACAATGAGCGGATCGCGTCTTATCGTTTGAATATGTTCGATCACTGACTGATTGGAATATCGGTATTTTCAGCTCGGGCATCGAGGGAAATCCGACCGTGTTCTATAGGCTAATGCCAGGATCCACAGCGCAGACGAACAAGTTCCACACATTTTACTTGCAACAGAGACAGGACAATGGTTTCACTTGGGCTGACATAAAAGTCAACCATCCACTGGACTACGAAACGATCAAAGAATACAATCTGACCATTCGTGTAGAGGTTAGTACTTAGACTGTAGTTTTGGTACATAATTTGTAACTTAGTGAGTATATTAATAATAAATTAATAAATACGAGAAAAAATGAATCTAAAGTAATATATTTTATTATAGATAATATAATAAAATATTATTTATTAATTAAATATACCCACTTGTGATATACCACTGGCGTAAATATGAGTAGAAGGACTAGCTCTTTGTTTTTTTTTTCAAATTTAGGCTGTTTAAATCTATGTACCTATTGGTACCGGTATATTACTACATATTTTTGTCATTTTTGCTTTCTTAATATGCATATTTTACATATGGTATTTCTGCTTACGACTTAGGTGGTACGATGTATTCCCATTATATTATTTTTCAAGAACCCATAGATAAATACACCGCGGCTGAAACACGGCCTCAGAAATCACTACCACAATTTTATTAATCTAAATTATGTACATTTGTCAAATAGTTCTAGATAAATATCGTATATCTACTAATAATGACGCTCTACACTTTAAAATATATTAAAATTCATGTTCTCTCAAGAATTATGTTTCTTGAAACATGTAGGTAGCTGTATTATTGTAGCAAGTTTAGGTACTGTTAAATTGTGTGCCAATGGTTTCGCGTTAACACATCGATATAAATATATCATAATTTATATTTTATAATCATTATTTAATTGCATCCGTCTGCTTTTGTAGAACAACGGAGCTCAACAACTTGCATCCGAAGCGACAGTGTACATTATGTTGGAAGACGTGAACGACGAAATACCGTTGTTTACCGAACGAGAACAAGAGACCGTACTGGAAGGTGAGCCGATCGGTACCAAAGTCACTCAAGTCAATGCGATCGACAAAGACGGCACGTTCCCAAACAACCGGGTAAGTCTGTCTTACAATCCTAAGCTATTTACACACATAATTCACTGATAATGGCAAATTTTTTGTCATGAAAAAACGTTAATTTCTGGAAATTGGCAATTTTTAGAGATCAGCAGAGACAAAAAAACTTGTAAAAAAATATTTTTATGGTGATATAGAAATGTACAACATTTAAATTCAATGTAATTCACTGGAATAATAAACTTACTATTTTGGTTTGCACTTCCTTTTTTCCTCTCTGTTGGCTGATTTAGTTGTGAAATTTGTTACTTGTTGAGAGTTTTCGTTAAAGGTTCAACATGGTCATTAAAAAGTTGTTCTGAAATAAATAGTAAAAAATACATCCGATTTTACCATTTTACAGTGTTGTAAAGCATAGAAATACAATTCTTTCAAATAATTGTATTATATAGTATTTAAATTTATTGAAGAAGTCAGGCATTTTGAATCGTGATTTAAAATTTCTAACGAACGACAAAATTTAATTTGGTAGAATTATTAGTTATATTGTAGGTAATGATAGAAACACTTTCTTAAAAACGACTTATTAAAAAATGTTATTTTCATAGTATTATAATGCTATGTATAATTTTAAATTAAATTTAATTTTGTTTTATGTTTGAAAATTATATCAAATACTTAAAATATTATATTTAAATAATATTTTTAAATGCCAATACGATTTCTAAGGATTCTTTACAACACTGTTAAAAGCAGTATAAACACCCTTGATTAAAATATAGGATGGTGGCGATGGACGAATATTTGCGTTACTCTAATTATTTGTATATTATTTGCAACTACTTTAAATAACTGTGCACAGCAATGAGTTAAACATATTATTATATGATTTATGGGACATTATATCAGACAGAGTGTTAAATAAATAACTATTGTTTCTTTATACGCTTGAAGAAAGCACCCTGAAAATTCCTGGTATTTAAGGTATTTCCATGTCTACGGTGAAAACTTTCACGTTGTAAATTAAATATTATTATTATGACTAATATATTCCACAAAGGACGATTGAACTATGATATAATAATAATATTTTATTGGCTACAGGTATATTACTTTGTGGTCGATTCGCCGAGGAACGAAGGAAAAGATTATTTTGAAATTAACTCGGAAACCGGCGAGGTGTTCACGAAAATAGTTTTTGACAGAGAAAAGCAAGGCGCTTATGCCCTAGAAGTCGAGGCCCGAGACGGAGCGCCATCCGCCAGGCCCAATAACGGTGAAGCTCCGAACTCAGGTATATTTTACACTATACTATTAAATCATTCCCCTCATTCCCACTACTCACGATCAATCCTTTCACTAACAATCACATTTCAATCAACATTCGTTTCTGTAGGATGCCAAAGGGTGGGGTGAATCGTATAATGAAACACACTAATTTTTTCTACATTTTTAATAGTCTTTGACGCATGTATTTTTTTTACACAATATATTCATATATGTATAATATACGGGATCACATAATGTAATGAGAATTCACAGAAATTACGTTACAGAAAAATTATAATTTAAACATTAAAAATACTCAAAATGGCATATTTCATTGAAATATTCAATTTTTTTTCTGAATTTTAATTTGAATATATATATTCAGTATCAATTATAAATCTTTATTAATACGTAAAAGCGAAATTGATGCTTTCCAATGGAATTATTGGGCACTGTTACAATTTTCTTTTTTCTGTATTGATATTACGCTTATTAAATAAATCAATAAACAATTAACATTGTATCTACTAAATAAAAATTTAATTTAACAAAGCTTTTATACCTGTTAATTTTTAATAATTAAATTTAAATCAAATGAAATTTATAAAATAAACCAGCTTTTTCCATTTCTCTTAAACACTCAAAATCTTACTGTTAAATATATGAAAACGAAAGATGTGGTTGGAAGGTAATCTAGTAATATGAATTATATTTTAATAGTGTATTTTGAGTTTTGAATAACGATTTACATTTCTTGGACATATTCAAAACCCAATAAAGATTTTTGGGACACCAGTACAGTGAACACACTAGACCCCTCTTCATATTAAAATTCACATAACTGAAGTTAGAAGTATTTAAAACTCAGTGAAGTATAGTAGATTGGACAGATTCCCTCTTTGGATAGTACCTCATAAAACTACTATATTCTACTCGTCTAAAATTTTAAGAATTGCGTATACCTACAACTAATTAATTGAACAATTGTACATGTTCGGAATTCAATTTTCAAATATACAAATAATCAGAAACATTTTCTTCTTTAGAATATAAAATTTAAAATATGTGTTGTAATACAAAAAGTAAAAACCTTAAAAATATAGTACAAATATGTTTTTTTTATTATTATTATAAAATGTTATTCTGTAATGACTTCAAATGATTTAAAAGAAAAAAGAAAATATATTTCGAATATTTTTTCGAAAATCACTTTTTAACTTTAAAAGCATTTCGTTTTACTTAAGTATAGCATTTTTGACATTATATGCCTTTAGATATTATTATCTAATAGTATAAACTTTATATTAATATACTCATAATCTATTTTCAGTATCCAAGTTCATACGAATCGGTATTGCTGACAAGAACGACAATCCACCGTACTTTGACAAAGCCCTATACGAGGCTGAGGTTGATGAAAATGAAGACATACAGCACACAGTACTCACCGTGACGGCGAAAGACCACGATGAATGTTAGTATCATACAACTATATACTGAATAATATTACTGATAATAATTATTATAGGTACATTTAACCTAAATTTAATAAAGAAAACAAGTGACTGAAAATAATCTTATAAAACACATCTTCTATTAATATTAATTTTTATATCAATCTAATAAAATTTAAAAATAACATTTTCCTAAAAATATTTTCAATCATGAAACCTTTTTTTGCGGTTAGTACCTATCCGACGCACGACAATTTAATTCTCGTTTATAAATTATTAATTTGGTCGGTTGTATTATGATTACCTATTATTATACTTTCACAGATTTACTGTCAGAGTTGTACATTTTTAGAAAACTTTTATTTGATACTTTATTATAATTAATAATATGTGTTATATTTTTAAATACTTATTTGACTTTTTTCTGTTGTATTAAATAGAAACTCAAAAATTAGATCATATTTAAGTAGTTTTTAGTATTTTATATATTTGTATTAACTATAGAAGAATATCACAAAAATAAACATTAATTAAGCTGTATGTGAACCATAGCACCCACAGGTTCCTAGATTTCACATGAGATTTTTTCGGAAAAACGACCACTGCCAAACAACGATTTTACATTTTTGAAAGAAAATTGATGTGAATATTTCATAAAAACGCATAATCCTAGGAAATACCCATCACTAATAATATTATAAGAACCTTAATAAACACCTACGTGACCGAAGATCGCGTGTCATTTAGAAACGTTTAGGTGTAAAATATTTTTGTTTTCCGTATCTTTTTGCAGCGTCCAGAATACGTTACGAGATAACAGGAGGAAATCTTGGTGGGGCGTTTGCAGTAAAAAACATGACAGGTGCCATTTATGTTGCTGGTCCATTGGACTACGAGACGAGAAAAAGGGTAAGTTAAGAAACGCATTATTTCGAGCCACCAAATTCATTGTCTACTAATCTAATAAAGATTTACCCTAATAAAAATTAGTCCCCCGACTGTAATTATAGCAGAGGCATGCCCAGGGGGGGGTTCACCCCCCCAGAAAAATAAAAATTATACAATATATATTTTATAAAAACTTATACACCTAAAATAGGTACGTTTTAGTAAAAATATTGAACTCCTTACCGAAAAAAAATTTCTAGGCACGCCTCTGAATTATAGCAGTAATGTAAAACTGCGGAAAATGTCTTTTGGGAGGAATATTCTCAAGAATTTAACAAGTTATAAGTAGAAATCAGGAATAACAATCAACCTTATTATTAGTAATTATATAAAAAATTATATCTAAAATATATAAATAATTCATCACTTTTTTTACTTATTTACTCAACAACAACAAAAATTATAAAGTCAGCTGTAATCAGAGCCGTATTAACGCATAGACACTGTAACACTATGTATAGGGTCTATGAAAAATTGTGGCTGCTATGATTTTATTGTAAAACTTAATGGTATAATAGAGGGTGGTTTCATTTTATAGTTTTTGACAATTTAATTATATATATTTTGGAGTAAAATGAATTGTTTTTAGAATTTGCTAAAAGTGTTATCACATAAAAAGTTATAAAAGTTTAGGTTTGATTTTTATGCTATAAATATCTCTTTTTCTTTTTAAAAGCTTAACACAGAGATTCCACACTTTTTCTCCCAATGAGAAGGTTTCTTAATAATTTAAATACTTGATAATGGCCCTGCGGGGGCTTGGGGTCTTCCCTGTTCACATCACTAGAGTCCCGATTAATTCGATTCGATTTTTATTTTATTTTTTTACTTTATAATTTATTCTTTATTTAACATGATAATGACAATTACTGCTAATTTATTTAATAATAATAAAAAAAAAATCATCAAAATAATAGTTAACTATCAATATAAACGCATAAATTACACACACACACACACACACATTATAATTTTTAAACTGTATTAAATACGATCGACACAATAACACCATAGTATACATTCGGTTTTACAAAATTGCTCACAAGTGAATAATAATTCACCGCGAGATTTTCAAGTGTGGGTCTGAGGCATATTATAATAATGTACAATCTATCCGTCTGACAGACCCAGATTAAGAGTTACTGTATTTCTTTGTGAAAATATTATAAATCGTTTAAAAAAAATGTTTTCGTAAATGCCATTTTCACTACCGTGGCACATACTTTATTCATGGTTAATAAATAATAATTCAAAACGTTGAACAAGTCTTACGATGTGAATAGAATAAACTCATAGACGAACCTTTTACATTATTATTATTAGATATCTATTTATTTTCAAAAAGTGCAGTCGTTGCCCAACGGTTATGGCTCTCCACGATATAGCTGTAATAACGCCATATTGTATTATTATTATTATTATTGTTTATCGTGATATTACTAGTAATAACCCTTTCTACTTCCGCCCACATCAGTAGTGCTAATCCGGCGCCAGATAAACTTGTGCCCAAAATTCCAGACAGGCATAGGTTTTTATCCTGTCTAACCCGTATGTAATACATTTATATTATTGACATCATATTATCACCATAATAATATAATATTAACGTTGTTTTATATTACATTTCTTTATTTTCGATTCATTTTATTTTTGTCTACGATATTATGATTTATTTCATTTTTCATCAACACCATTTGTTGTCTTTTTATTTTTTTTATTTTTTTATTTTTATTTTTTTAATTTAACATTTGCGCAATCGCTATATAATCGAAAAATATCAATATTGACAATGTATGTTATGATCAAATATTTAACTTCCGAAATAAACACCATGTGTACAGTACGAATTACATCTATCCGCATCGGACAACTTGAAAGAAAACCACACGATAGTCGTGATCCACGTGAAAGATGTTAACGATAATCCACCGGTGTTTGAACGGCCCACATACAGGACACAGATCACGGAAGAGGACGACCGGAACTTGCCCAAACGCGTCTTACAGGTCCGGCGCGTTTGCCTACGCACACGTAGTTTTTAAGCCAATTCCCCATTGCATGCAGCATGACGTATTTCACCATGCATATAATATTATATAGGTATTATACTTATTATTTAGTTAGGTCTACAGTGCTGCCACTCGCGAGTCGACGACTGCTGTACCATAAAATGCGTTTAATAACAATGATAAAATATATCGTTGTACCTACTTATACATAATTTTGCACGAGCGGAATTCTAACCGTTAATAGTTTTTACTTATATGTAATGATAATAAAATAATATGACATCGTATAATATATTGTTTTCTACGAGATGGTTCACCATGCATGCTTACTCCCATTTTTTCCTTAAGTGGATGAATTTTTTAAAATTGTGATTTTTTAAATATTTAAATACTTGTATATTTAAAGAGCATATTTTCACACCATATTAGAGATTTTTTTATTATTGAAAGACCATTCTATGTGGCAATAAAAACTTCTGTTTTTCAAATAAAACCACTCATTTTTACTGTTTACAATTTAATAGATAATATTTTTGAAATTGTTAACGAATTATAATCAAAATTTGAACGAGTAAGTTATTCAATTATTAAAACTTTTTTGTTATAGATAATAGTGCTTAAATGTCTACTAGATTTTATAAACCTGTAGCTGGCCTAGTAATGATTTACTATAAATAAATACAACATTAAAAGTTTGATATCAATTATTGTATTCGGTTAATATTGATAAATACTTTTGTAATATTATTAATTATTATAGCTGTACCATGCAATTATATACCATATACCCTATAAGTTAGGTTAACTTTAATCTGATATTTATGTATAGTAAATTCGCTATAATATTATTTATTTTGGAACAATTTTTCAAATATTATTACATATGTTAATAAGCTAATTTAAATTATTAGTGAAATGTTCAAACCCTCATAGTCTATACTTTCCAAATCTTTTATCATCAATAATCATGGAGTTTTATTATCCTTAGTATAAAATATTAAATAACTCAAAAACTGTACATTTAAAATTGTATTTGATTTGTTAAAGTTTTCTAAAAAATTATCAACTAGGTAAGTAATTTTTTATAAGAAAAGCGGAGGCTCGTATTTTAAAAAACTGAACTTTGTATCTCCACAGAAAACTCTTTTATACCTAGTGTACAATCAATTTCAGAAATTTTAAAATATGTTCTTTGAATAACTATATTTAAGTCCAAAAATCAAATTTTAAATAATTCATTATTAAAAAAAATAAGGGGGTAAAGCATGCTTAGGATAAATCATTCTATTTAGCATAATTTTATTATTTTGGCGCGGCATGTTTATAATTGTGTATGATAATCGGTTTATAAGTAAAAATCGATGATATTAATTTATAAGATATGAGCACGTGTTGTAGTGTTTATTTATTCGAAATTAATTTGCGTTTAAAAAACAACAGCAGTAATAGTATAATAACATCGCAATATTGCTATTTATAATAAGTACAGTATAAATCACCTACAACTGCCCCCCTTCAGCCAACCAATGAGGTCTAAAATCCTTTTCGTCGTTTCACTTTTTCCATGAGCCCCGTGTAGTGTAATTAAATGAACACAGATAAGTGTATCTACATGTTTGCATGGTTGTAATGTAGTACGAATTGATATTGGCCGCTTCCGACAACTTCCAAGACAGCAAAACGACGGTGGTGATTCACATAAATGACAAAAACGACATGCCGCCAGTATTCAACTCACCACTTTATGCCACCGAAATGGAAGAAGAACTGGTCGGAGTTTATCCACACCATTTGTTACAAGTACGTATCAGATAGATCGAACGGACAGACGGACACCTGCCAATAATAACACCAGACTACAGTCTTGTAAAAACTACTTTTTATAAGTTTATAAATATTTAATCATAGTTGTCAGTTGAGGAAATACATATACAAAACCTCAATGAAAAAGATATTGAATAAAAATACAGATAATTTCAAGTACATTAAAATTGTTAATATGCATTTTTTTTCCATCTAATAAATCAACTAAACCATACTTTTTGTTGGCATCTTCATGTTTTATATTAATTTTGTTCAGCATTTAAGCTGTATTATTTGGCGCAACTTTACATTACTCATCTGTTTTCTTTTGAAAACTATTTTTGTCTTATTTTCTGAATTTTCAGTTGTGTATAGTCACATACAAAACATAAATCTATTATAGTTATAATAAATACAGACGTTATATAGTATTTTCAATTTGTTTGAATACTTTTACTCAAGTTCTTTACAAGACTGCTGGTTTATACATTGAAGGGGTATATTTACTGATTTGTTTATTGCCCGTTCGCATATAGATCTCGCTATAACCAATCGGATCCCCACAGGTAAGGATACCTATATAGTCATGTCGCATCCAGTTTTATCCAGCACTTGTTTATAATAATAATATAGTCGTAGATCATTTTTGCAACCCTTTTTATATCTTACACGACTTTGTTAAATATTTGTCAACTCGTCGTCCGAAAATGTTGACGATAATCTTTATAATATCTGTAATTATAATATAGGTAACGGCCACTGACGGTGACAAAGATCGCCCGCAGAACATCGTTTATTTCCTTACGGGACAAGGAATTGATCCCGACAACCCGGCCAACAGTAAATTCGACATCAATCGTACATCGGGGGAAATATTCGTTCTTAAGGTAATGATAACGGATCGAGGCGATATTCGCCTGCTAACTAAAATATATTTTATTAAAATGTCACACTTGAAATGCGTTTGCAGCCTTTAGACAGAGATCAGCCAAACGGTAGACCACAGTGGAGATTTACCGTGTTTGCGCAGGACGAAGGGGGCGAAGGCTTAGTCGGATATGCTGATGTCCAGGTGAACTTAAAAGACATCAACGATAACGCACCAGTATTCCCGCAAGGAGTGTATTGGGGAAATGTAACCGAAAATGGAACAGCTGGTATGTATTTATAATGGTTTTGGGTAAATTTGTAAGACTAGAATAATTAAAAAGCATGTAGGCACATGCACATATGTAACGAATAACTTTCTTTATTTTTTGTTGTATTAAATAATCAAATTTACTTGATTCGTTTAAATATATTAAACAGGTAGGTTAGTGGAAAATAAATAGTATAATAACTATAATGTCTATAATAATAATATTATCAACGGTATAATTGTATGCTTACATGAACTTGTCGATAGGTAGGTAGATAATTATACAACATGGATCATTGAACTATTATCAGAATTTCGATATTTCGAAAATTTTATTCGAAAAGATCGAAATTCGTTAGTAATTAATACTCGTATTGAATAAAGTACTTAGAACTTGAACATCAATAATATTATATATTTAATATATATTCTATAAAATATAAATAACCATACCTTCGAATACTATTTACCTCGTAAGCTCTTATTAGTTTTAATGGTTTTATAAACGTATTGTTATCTGCTTAAAATTCAAAAGTTAGAAAAATTCAATGAAAATAAATAAATTCAAGTTTAAGAAAAAAATTTTAACTCAGGATAGAATTCGTGAAATTGAAGTTCAATCCATTAACAACAATATTATATGGTTTTGTTAGAATTGAAATAATATTGGAAAAATATGGATAGACGCGTAAAAAAGTTTATTATTTTTTTAAAAATCTTCTTTAAAATTCATTTAAATAATGAATAGTTATAGGTACTTACTTAAAATGCACTGTATTCATTAAATTACTCATGTTTCGTAACATATAACAATATGGAATACATTTATAACTGGAAATATTGTAAATCTGTGTACAATGTAAAATACAATAAAGTTATGTTTTCATGATTGCGTTTACAGGAATGGTGGTTATGACTATGACGGCGGTGGATTACGACGATCCAGCCGAAGGCACTAACGCTAAATTGATATATTCGATCGAGAAAAACGTGATTGAAGAAGAAACTGGCACTCCGATATTCGAAATCGAATCTGATACGGGTGTCATCAAGACAGCTGTGTGCTGTTTAGATCGAGAACGCACTCCAGACTATTCTATCCAAGTGGTTGCCATGGACGGAGGAGGCCTAAAAGGTAGGTTCCAAATTTAGCCTATATATTAATGCTATTAACAAGTTAAAAAATTAATTTAATTTAAGCTTTTTAACTTTTGTTTAGTTACTTTTGGGTTTCTGATTATTTAAATACTAACTTATTTTAATAGTTTTTAATTAATATTAAATCAAGGAACTCAATTTTCATTTTAAGAAGTTATTTTAATTTATTTTGTTTTCAATTTTTTTTTATTACATTTCAATTGGTTTCATATATATACCAAAAAATATTTCAGATAATGTTTGGAGGAAAATATATATTTTTTTTTTTTTACTGACGAAAAATTTCAATGAAGATTGTAGAAATATTATATATAGTATGTAGACAATAGACATGGGTTGTGTATTAATTTTTTAATTTTTTCTTTTGATGCATATGAACTTAACTAACTTAACAATAATCATAAGCTTGCCTAGCTTTAAATGTGCACACAACGTCCCGAATTAGAGCAACGTGTTCAACAGAATATTTAGTACAACTATTGTTTTTGCACAGGCACGGGTACTGCTTCCATTCGCGTGAAGGACATCAACGATATGCCACCGCAGTTTACGAAAGAAGAATGGCTCACGGAAGTCGACGAGACCGACGGATTTAATTTCCCGGAAACTCCTATATTGACCGTCACGGTACACGATGAAGACGAGACCAACAAGTTCCAATACAAAGTGAGGCCGCGTCGTAATTATATTTTATTAAACCTATAATTTTGATATCGTATTATTATATCTGTTCATTTTTTTTCACTTCATAGGTGATCGAAAACAGCGGTTATGGAGCAGATAAGTTCACTATGGTACGAAACAACGACGGCACCGGTTCGCTGAAAATCGTTCAACCGTTGGATTACGAGGACCAACTGCAGAGTAACGGATTCCGTTTTAGAATCCAAGTCAATGACAAGGTAATAACGTAGTTAAACGGAGTCAGGACTCGAGAGGAAGTGTACCACACGACACTCATGTTACGATCAAATTTTCACTATAAAAATGAATAGAAAAACATTGACTACAATTTAAATAATTCGATTTTTTATTAATTTCGATTTTTTGACAAAATAAATTATTGTTATTGAATTTATATGTACAAAATTGAATATAATATATTACTTTTTTTATCAAGTGATGTTTAAGAATATAATATTATGCACAATCAAAATTTTTCTCGGTTTTTTCTCACACGAAACAATTTTTTTATATATACTTTCTTGTAAAAACTAACTATAAATATGGTATAATGTATTATACTACCACTTATATAATTTACTTAGTATACATAGGCGCCCGGAGGGGGGCATTTTCCTCTGGCTTTTCAAAAATATGTTTTAAATTGAATTACTATTTATAACAATATAATATAACAAATAAAACAAATCCTCACATTGCCATTTCTGCGGGCGCCTATGTTAGTACTTAGTATACCTAATGAAATATATATACCAATAAACCTATCTCAACTCTCATTTTTCTTAAAATCTCGATAATATTAGGTGCAACTAATATCTTGAAGCTCAGATAACTTACATTGTTTCATAACTCACGGACGGTTCTCAATTTTTTGCAGGGTGAAGACAACGATCACGACAAATATCACGTTGCGTACTCGTGGGTTGTCGTTAAACTGCGTGACATAAACGACAACAAACCACAGTTCGAACGACCTAACATCGAAGTGTCGGTGTACGAAAATGTAGAAGTCGGCAAAAGTTTGGAAACGTTCAAAGCCACTGACCCAGACCAAGGAGGTAAGAGCAAAGTGTCGTATGCCATCGACCGTGTATCCGACCGCCGCCGTCAGTTCCGCATTAGTCAAGAAGGGACAGTTTCCATTCAACGTCAGCTAGACAGGGAAGAAACTCCTAGGCATCAAGTTCGTAGTTATAACTATATATACTTTAAATAATAATAACGAAAAATAATTTATGTTTTGCATTTAAACGATTATATCATAGCTACTATAATTTATTTTTAGATTGTCATTCAATAATTTCAAAATGTAATACAAAATTGCAAGATACAAATTTCAAAATATTGAATTAAATAGATAAAATTTATGATTATAAATAATGTGTTATTGTATTATTGACATAAAAAAATCAATGCAATAAAAAAAAACAAAATTAAAGAATAAAAACCAAAAAAAGTATTGCAGAATGCTATAAGTCCGTAAAAGTTCAAAATATTTCACTTAAAAGTTAAAATAAAAAAAAAAAAAATCAAATAAGTTTATAATAGCTTATTTGAAAATCTAAACAGTTAATTTTTTAATAATATTTTATGATTATATAAATATAATTACTTTAATTAGTAATTTGTATATTCAAAAGATTTCTATTGTCCAATATAGGAATTGTATTTTAAAAATTTTAATTCTATAGTAATTAATTTGAGTTTTAATTTTAGTTATTAACCTCTAAGTATCTTACTTTAAAAACACCATTTATAGAACCTTAAAGTTTTATTTTTTTTTTTTTAAACAAATTTGTTTATAAAATGTTCCAAAACAAAAATATCAAGAAAAGATAATGTCTAGGTATTAATATTTTTCAAAATACGATTACATACTAATTTAATTACGCATGTGAAAGATTATTATAAAAAAACAAGTATGCAATTAGCATTAAAAAACAGTACAGTACATTAAATAGAAATCTTTCTATCTCTTTGCGTTAACGTTTTCTTTGGTTCCAGGTGAAAATCTTGGCCATCGATGACGGCGTTCCTCCGAAAACGGCGACAGCCACCCTCACGGTTATTGTTCAGGACATAAATGACAACGCTCCAAAGCTTCTCCGTGATTATCGACCGGTGTTGCCAGAACACGTACCGGCCAGAAAAGTTGTTGAAGTTTTGGCTACCGACGACGACGACCGTTCTAAAAGCAACGGACCACCATTTACGTTCAGAATGGATCCAAATGCAGACGATGTGATCAGAGCTTCGTTCAAAGTTGAACACGATCAAAGTACCTATAATAAGCGTTGTTTTTCTCCCATCTTCTACAGGCCCGATAGCAACAATAAAACACCAGGATTAGGGCAAGCCAAATTTTAGGGTTGGGTGGAATATTAGAAATGACTATACTGCAGTGGCTGATTTTATATTTTATTTTCACATAATATCAACTATAATATTGTCTTAATGTTTATAATTTTGTTTAATATTGAACAATATAGAATAGTATATATTAATATATTAGTATGTAGCCAAATATAGAATATCTCTCGCCGTAAGTAAATATTAATATATAGTATAAAGGTGGGTCAAATAGAAGGTCTAAACTGCATAACAAAATTCTAAATGCTGCCTAAACAGAAAAACAAATACTAATAAAATGATGTACATTTATTAATTTTAAAAATAATTCTTAAAACTATATTCTCGTACTCATAAACGTTTTTCCTGTTTTTACTTCTGTTAAGGATAGATATTTTAAGCTTAATTGGGTGCTTAAAGCAGTTAGACTTTAACTGAAGTAGCCAGTCCCCCCCCCGGCTATGGGCCTGGTTCATTGCCAGTATTTCATAGTTTTATGTTAAATCATTCATAAAATTCATTTTTAGAGGGTGCCAACGGTGACGGTATGGCTGTAATATCGTCGCTTAGGTCATTCGACCGAGAACAACAGAAAGAATATCTCATACCGATCGTAATCAAAGACTCCGGTAATCCCGCAATGACGGGCACCAGTACTCTGACAGTCATCATTCGAGACGTGAACGATAACAAAATGCAGCCGGGATCCAAAGAAATATTTGCTTACAATTATATGGTAAATAATAGTATTTAAAATTTGTATTATGAATATTATCGTAAATATGGAGCAGTTACTAAGATGTTTTTAATTACCTATTCTATTCTGTGTACATATGTATAATAAATGTCTATCTGTCAATCATTTATGCATTCCTAAACCATTCAACCGATTGTGATTAAATTAATTTTGTTACAGAGATAGTAATTAGATATCTTGGAAGAAGATGGGCTAATTTAAAAAAGGAAAGGACCACCCCGGGGGGTACTCAAACAGGGATTTTGAGATTTACGATGGAAATTTTGTTTATAAATAGTTGCTATTTGTTTATAATAATGATAATAATTAGTTGTAATAAAGATTAGTGTGAAAGGAATTATTATTATTATTTATTATCACTGAAAGAACAGAAAAACGTCTTTGTAAGTTTATTTTTTTTATTAAATTGTTGTTCAGCTATTATAAAATAAAATATATTAGGTATTCATATAGAGTTGGCATTATTAATTTTTTAATGGGCAACGAAGTGCACGGGAAATAGCTAGTATTATATAAACTATAAAGTATGTTATCGAGTTACTAAAATAGTCTTATAATCATAAGCCGCATTTAGGTAGATTGGAGCCCCCTCCATGAAGGGGGCATTAAGTGCGATTCTCCCTGATACTATTCAAGGTGATTTAACGATATTTTTCCCTCTCAAAACACTAGAAAACAGAACGTAGTTAAATTAGGAAATTACGAGATATATATTTAACTTTTATATTGTTATGTAATTTTGTTTTATTGATGCCAATTTTTTCAGTTTTTCATTACTGTTTTTAAAATATTTAATTTACACCTACTGTGTTTTCCTAATGCAGCCTATACTTATTAATTATTATAGACTTATAATATATATAAACAAATATACATTATACATTTAAACAAAACAATAATATATATATATATATATTTACAATATTTTGTAAAAATCAACATCAATATTTTAACACAGACACTATAATAGTTATTATATTACTATATTATTATATTAGTCGCTGATATAATATCGAATATAATTTATTAGTATGATACCAAATCAGTTAAAGAGTTAAATAGAAGTATTAACATTAAACCGATATTTTAATATACAGTACAATTTTTCAAATGTTTGGATTACATTTATTTACATATGGTTTTGTACCTTGAGTTAAATTAAGCAGTTACTTAGTTACTAGTTTAAAGTTTTCACAATTTTCAAACCAATTTAGAATAGTTCATTTTTTGTATTAAATCACGCAATATTAAATATTACTACTTTTCGCTATCAATTGCCACCTATTAAATTATATGATGTTATCTGATATCTGCCGATATGAGTTAATGTTATAGGTACTCACGGTATAAGAAAAAGTAAAATATATTATAAAATATTTTACTACCTATACATACATGTGGGTACAAGAAAACCCAATCACATTATTTTTAGTGTTCTCATTATTGCGGTTAATAATTATAATTATATAATATTATTACATTAATCATACATTCATACTAATAATATAATTTTATAAACCTATTCAGGGCCAAGCTCCTGACACAGAAATCGGTCGAGTGTATGTGTACGATTTGGACGACTGGGATTTGCCGGATAAAAAATTCTACCCAGATGGCACCGAACATCCCCGATTTAAGCTAAACGACACCACTGGAATGATTATGATGCGCCACGGTACTAGAGAGGGCCAATATCATTTGCGGTTCAAGGTGTATGACCGCAAGCACACACAAACGGACATTTCAGCTAACGTCACGGTCACGGTCAAGGAAATTTCGCCCGAGGCGGTTATGAATGCAGGGTCTATACGTATCGCTGGCATATCCGACGAAGATTTTATCAGAATATGGAATTACAGAGTAAAAGCTAAACGCAAAACAATTGTTTGAAAATCGGCATGCTAACACGTTTTCTTTTTTTTTTTATTATTATTGCATTATTAGACGCAGAGCTTAGTCAGGAGCAAAGCCGATAAATTCAAGGATAAACTTGTAGACATTTTAAACACGCCCAGGGAAAATATCGACATTTTTAGTGTTCAATTAAAACAAAAGTACCCTCCGTTGACCGACATCAGGTTCTCTGCTCACGGATCGCCTTACTATAAAACGGTGAAACTCAACGGTCTTGTATTGATGCACCGCGAAGAGGTATGACGATCGCTTTGATCTTTAGTACTTAAATTATTATTGAATAATCATTCAGGGTCCAAAAACGTTTAAAAATGTTAGCTATATTAGCTACCTATAAATTAAAATTAAAAATCTACAATGGTGTTGATACTTTTATAGTATTGTAAGATTAATACATTAATTATTTTATTCAAGAATAAAATATTATTTTAAAATTATTTGATATGAAGGTGGTGTCATCTCTGACTGTAATACTGTATCTAAATATTGTCGTATTAAACTCGTTTTTAGCATATATACCTATTTTGACATCTAATCACATCTTTCTTCATGCTATATTATCATATTATATTATCATGTTTTTCTTTTACTAGTTTCCAAATTTACTATACAGGTTGCATTTATACTTGAGCGAGGTTAATTATAAAAAATTTCAAACTGATCTCTCTCACACTTGATAGTAAAAGCCCTTTATTGTTTTAATCATATAAAATTTGTCCTTCTTTATTATGTCGTTTTAAGAACTAATAATCATAGACATACCGTTAAAATTCGAAAAATATCGGAATATCTACATAATTTATTGGTTTTGCCAATGTGTATTTATATTTTTCCTCTAACGTTCAGATTGAAAAGGATGTGGGAATAAACATCACCATGGTTGGAATTGACGAGTGTCTATACGAGTACGTAAATTGCGAAGGTAGTTGCACAAACGTATTTGAGATAAACACTCTACCATACATGGTGAACGCCAACAAGACGGCACTGGTTGGTGTCCGAATCGACACTTACGCGGAATGCACTTGCGGAGCTCGAAACTTCACAAAAATCGAGACGTGTCGATCAAGCCCATGTCTGAACGGTGGACGGTGCACGGATACCAGAAATGGACCGACGTGCGAATGCTTGAATGGCTTTAACGGACCCAGGTGCCAGCAGACGGCTAGGAGCTTCAAGGGTAGCGGATGGGCTTGGTATCCGCCCTTGGAAATGTGTGACAACTCTCATTTGAGCCTTGAGTTCGTAACAAGAAAAGCTGATGGACTAATGCTATACAACGGTCCTATCGTGCCACCCGAACCTGAAGAAACTCTTGTATCAGGTATGGCGTGGCTGCGTGTGTGTGTGTGTGTGTGTGTGTGTGTGGGTGGATGAGTGTATTAAAGTTAAAATTGCAAACTACTTTATATTTTTTTTTAAGAAAAAAAATACCGTACTGTTTAAAAAGTAATAAACTAAATTTAAAAACCTAATGAGCATACACTAGTGCACTAAGAGTACAAAAAAATATGCGATTTAAAATTTGAAAAAACAATTTTTAGTTGATTTTATTTTATAATAATAGTAAACTAACATAATCTAATAATATTCCATGATTGTTGTCAATTTTTCTGTTATAAAACTTAATCAAAATAATATGAAAAATATATTAATAATGTATATACTATATTAATATGCACTATTATGGTAAATTATATCAAACTAAATTCCTTTTAAAAATCATACATTTTTTTAACTGTTTTAATATTAATCGGTCAATTGGTGTAATACCTACTTGATAATCTAGATGTAATCTTACAGAAATAAACTTGTCTATATAAATTATAAATATTGTAATAGGATTTAACTTTGACTGTTGACTTTCGTCAAAAAGTTCGATATTGAAGTTATTAAAAAATAAATGTCGTAAAACTTCGTTGGAATTCATCGACTAATATTTTCAAACTTGTTTATTCGCAGATTTTATATCAATCGAATTGGACAGAGGTCAACCACGTTTGCTCATCGACTTTGGGTCTGGTACATTAGAGCTTAAGGTCAAAACAAAAAAGAGTTTGGACGACGGCGAGTGGCATAAAATTGACGTATTCTGGGACACAGAGGTACGTATACCCACTCACTGGTTTTCGTGCGATTTGTTATATCATATAATATAAATTATATTATTGTATTGTTGAACGGATGACTCTTAATGAATCTTTTCGGATTTCAGAATATCCGTTTGGTGGTGGACAACTGCCGTTCAGCAGACATATCTGAACTGGAAGATGGTTCACATCCAGAGTTTGACGATGCCTCGTGTCAGGCCCAGGGCACAATACCACCGTTCAATGAGTACTTAAATATCAATTCGCCACTACAAATCGGTGGGCGTTACGTACAGGACTTCGATCCCACTCACTATCATTGGCAATCTGCTCCATACGGAAAGGGTTTCGATGGCTGCATCAAAAACGTCTATCACAACAGCAAAGTAAGTAACTTTCGACTTGATTTCAATGGCCTATATTATTATTATTTATTATTATTCTATTAATTATTTATTATATATATATAATTTATTTATTATTTATTAGGTATTCATTAAGTATATATTATTAGTTTTATTAGTTTTCTGTCACCGCGTTCGTGTTCGAATACATCAGTAATAATAATATCAGTTATACAGTACTGCTATAAATTGTGTTGACGATTTAAAAAATCAACGAATTTCAAATTATTACTGTTACTTGAGTATATTGTATATTAATGAATTTTGTCGAATCTTTTATAAATAAATCCAACTATTGTTTGAGCACGGTGTTCAGAGACAATATTTATATGGTACCTGTATTGGCAATAAAAACAGCGAAACACTAGAAACCTTCTTTTATTATATCCATAAAAAATATTCAAGACAGTCATAATTTCATGTCTAAACTTTTAAACGAATTTATGTCTCGTTTTAAGTAAATGCAACAAAAAATAGTATATGTTATTTAATACCTGTTTTGGTTTGTCCTATGCATTTAAAATAAAAATCTACCGCATTTCATAACACATATTATTATGTTATTATGACCCAATAGGTCATATCTCCGGAGAATGTGTAATAAATTAAATAACGTCATTGATTTATTATATATAGAAGACAAAAAATTTCAATTATTTTCGAAATGATTATTTTTTCGTTTTCATCTGTCTACGCATGTATTGCACTTATTTATATTTATATTAGTAATATTTTCTTATTATTCTTAGTACTAATATTTAATCAAAGTTTTTTGAATTGCATTTATTATTCAGTAGGTATATACTCATCTTTATATTACCATATATTATATTGTATAATACTATAATATATTATGTACCTACTGTACTTAAACTCATAGTTGTATTGATATTAATAAATAAATAATCATTGCATTCTGAACACAAATTAAGTGAGATATTAAAGTATACAACTTAGATTCAAAACATCGCTATTCTAAAAAATTAATTTTGTTTTGCATATTTTAAACCTTAGTGCGAATGACTATTATTTTTACATTTTTATTGGAAAATCAGACAGAAATACATCTGACACCAGTGCATTATAATATTTTAATAAAAAATGTTTTTACTATTAATTCTTTAAAAATACCTATATATTGTTCATAATCATACCTACTATTTATTTCATTTCCAATACACGCATTTGTATATCTGTATATTTATTTATAAAAGTGAAATCTTTTCATAGTTATTTTGCATAATTTAGCATATTTTGAAACATACAGAATAGTTTGATATATTATGGTATTTTGGTACCTAAGTGCATTATAAAATATAAGTATAGTCCCGATAATAAGCATAAAACATTACACAATTAACATCTGTCATTCGCGGGTTCGCAGCTCTATGATCTGGCCAACCCAGGACTCACTAGGAACAGCGTTGCCGGATGTCCGCAAACCGAAGATCTGTGTATGCAGTTGGTCGGCCACAGATGTTCTGAACACGGATCGTGCGTGGGTAGTATGGTGGAACCACGGTGCGAGTGCAACCCCGGGTGGTCGGGCGCCGACTGCCTCACTCCTACCATACCAACCACGTTCCGGCCCCAGAGTTACGTGAAGTACGCCCTATCGTTCGACGCTGACAAATTCATGACAAAAATCCAGTTGCGGTTCAGGACGCGTGAAGAGCACGGAGAGTTGTTCAGAGTCAGCGACCAACACAACCGCGAATACGCCATTCTCGAGGTACGATATAATTATTATTATTATTAGTGGTAGTAGTAGTAGTAGCAGTAGTAGACAGTAGTAGTCGCTGTTGTTATTGTTGTTATTGTATTATTGACTATTGTCTATACTTACTATTAAGTGCTTAACATACGAGTAACCGTAAAAAATAAGGAAGTTGCTGGTTGCAAAATAAGTTTAACTTAGAAGTATAACACTAATTATTAATTGAAATTTTATAGTTTTTACATAAAAATTGTTTTTACTGACGTAAGATGCTTATTCCAACAATTTGCGTATGAATATGAGCTATGGCCCTGTCTGTAGGGCGTCGTGGCTGGCTACTTATATAACCGTGGTTTCCCACATTTTCACCATATTTTCTTTATTATTAGTATTATTCTATTTTTTTTTATTATTAACAATTTAATTCTTTAAAATTTTAGTTCACTTTCTGGCCTTTCAGTATATTATTGCTTCTATATTCAATGTACATTTTTAAATACTTATAATGAACACAATATAATAACAAAAAAAAAAAAAAAAATGATTAATCACTTAAAAACTTATAAAAATTATTTTTAAAATGCGAACGGAAATACTTGAACACTTATCTAATATGATTGTCAATATTATAATGTTTTGGCAGATTAAAGACAGCAAACTGCATTTCCGGTACAACTTAAACAGCTTACGAACCGAGGAAAAGGATGTGTGGCTAAGCGCCGTAACCGTTGACGACGGCAAATGGCACACAGCCAAAGTGTCAAGATACGGTTCATCGGCCATTTTAGAACTAGACGGTGGTGAAGGAAAACATTATAACGAAACTTATCGGTTTGAAGGGCATCAATGGTTAATGGTAGACAAACAAGAAGGAGTATACGCTGGTGGAAAGGCTGAGTACACTGGCGTTCGAACATTTGAAGTATACGGTGACTTCCAAAAAGGTAATGGTAGGAGAGAAAAATGTCATCTTATCATACATTTTATACAAAAAAAAACTAATGTGACTTTGTAAAATTTCTAAGTTATCATAAGACTGATTAAAGCTATTTTTATAGGTATTGCAAGAAAAACGATACCTATAGCCACATTGGTAATGGCTAAAAGTCCGATTTTGTAATAATAATCATTGTTAACTATACGTAGGTGTATAGTTTTGAGTTAAACCGTAAGAAATGTGTAAAATCATAATTACACCTAACTATTCGATTTATCTAGTGAATCAATAAAAATCGGGCTTTTAGTAATCTAATTAGTATTTTTTTATCTTCCTGGTACAATAATATAAATCGTTCAAATTCGTTTCGCCAGTATTAGTTATACTAATAAGTAATAAGAAAATGGATCTTATATCCTCTATAAGGACAGGTGGTTTTCGTGTCAAATTCGTATTACCATGTGTAATGTGTATTCATCATTAATTATTATGTATTGCAGCGGTTCTTAACCTGTGGTACACGGCCCCCTGGGGGGGGTTCACGATACTTGTGTCCGGGGTTCGCGACAGTCTTAAAAGTTAAAACGTCGTGACAAAATATAATTATAAATGTTTAACTAATATGTTTTTTTATGTCTACTTATGTAATTATAATATAAAATATTTATTATAATTTTGGTTATGTTAACATGAGATGTAAAAAAAGGTGTTAAAAAAAAAAATTGGTAAGATGATTGTAAATTGGTAATTGGTAATTGTCCGTGGAATCTAAAAATTTTTCATCGGGGGCCCGTGATCTACAAAAGGTTAAGTACCACTGATGTATTGTAAAATCGTTCTAGGTTGTTTGGATGACATACGTTTGGAGGGAAGATACTTGCCGCTGCCACCAGCGACCAATGGAACACAGTGGGGTCAAGCTACCATGGCTAGAAACGTTGAAAGGAATTGCCCATCAAACAAACCGTGTGCCAACGTCATTTGCCAAGAGCCTTTCGAATGCGTTGACCTTTGGAACTATTATGATTGCACGTGAGTTCTACAATCTTCCATCACGAAATCTAACAATTATATATAATTCAAATTATACCCAAATATGCGGTTTTGTTTGGAGGGGAACCTGAAGATTACATTCTAAAATGCTTTTCTTATACTACGAAATTCCTAAAAAGAAACTGTTCTCGTTACATTCGAATGAATACTACAAATTATCTAATAAGTATATAAATTATAAATACTCAAATATCAAATATATATTTTCACATACATTTTTAATTTAAATGAAATTGGAGTAATACCTAGATGTATTAAATTTGTAAATACAAAAGTCGATGTATTATAAATATAATTTTATTAATTTTTTTCATACCTCAGTTTTTGAAAATTCGTTTAAACGCAAAGCGTTACTATGAATTAATTTCTAATATAATATAACGTGATTCAGATCATTTTTGTTTCACCGTTTCTATACAATAAAAATGAAAATAATCTTTTAATTCTTTTTTCTTTTTATCTTTAAAGAACTATTAAAGAGATTAAAAAATAACTGTTTTTTATGTATCACTGCGTAATAGTAAAAATGTGATTAACATGCTCATTTAAATATTTAAAATCGATTATTTGGCTACCAATTTGTTATTATATTATACTTTTGTAACATGACAATCGATTTCAACTTACCGTATTATATTATATTATAGTTGCGGTGAGGGCAGGATCATGACTCCAGACCGCAAAGGCTGCGTGGATAAAAATGAGTGTCTGGACAGTCCGTGCCGGAACGGTGGCGTTTGCCTAAACCAAGACCCAAGGATACGTTACCGCTGCATATGCCCTGATGGCTTTTGGGGCGAGAACTGCGAGCTGGTCCAAGAAGGCCAAAAATTGAAACTTGGTATGGGTGCACTAGCCGCCATACTGGTGTGCCTCCTCATCATTCTCAGTAAGTGCTTAAATGCTGTTGCAATATGTTGTAATATGACCTAGCCTTAATTATATCTACTCACAGATATAAATGTATATGACATTTTACTGTTAATTTTTTTTATTGATTGTGCAATTCGTTTTGACACGCCACACGCATTATTTTGGTAACATATTGTATGAAAATCGGAAATGATTTGGATATTCCAAGCTTTAAAAAAATTAGTAATAAGTATCATGCATACAACAAGTTTAAAATAATTGAAAAATGTAACAATATGAATAAAAGTGTTGATTTAAATTTTTAAATTTTGTTCTTAGCAGAGTTTGGAGTTAAAATGAAAAGTTTTCGTTTTAATTTCAATTTTGCTAATCGATATCGGGGTTTTCTCATTTCAATCAATTATAAACGGTTTTATAATTTTTACTATTGAACTATTGATATATTGTTGCATTATATAGATTTAATCGTTATCTGGTTTTTTAATTAGATTTTTTTTCCAATTTAAATATTATTTACACTTTTACGATTTTATTTTTACCTACTATATGCAAATCATACGCATCGTACTATGAAACAGGCTAAAAAAAACGAAATATTAATTTATATTTATAGATATAACATAATATAATCTACCCATTCATAATATTATAAATCTGATGGCTAGTTAAGTTTTGAATTTTTATTTATCATTTTAAATTGAATTGTAAACATATTTAAAATACATGGTTATACGCATAATATTATGCAAGCAGAGCGCCTATATCCATCGTGTATCTCTAAAATAATATTATCATTTATATCCCTGCTATTTTGACAATACAATAAAAACAATTTTCCAAAATGTGTCACAATTAACACGTTTACACTCACAATTTATTTAACCCATTTATTTGTCATTATCTGCCCCTCAGTTCTAGTTTTGATGTTTGTCGTGTATAATCGACGACGCGAGTCACACATAAAATACCCTGGACCAGACGATGACGTCAGAGAAAACATAATCAATTACGATGACGAGGGCGGCGGCGAAGACGACATGACTGCGTTTGATATCACACCATTACAGATACCTATCGGCGGGTCAATGAACAATATGCATCCTCAGAAATATAAATGTACGTATTAAAAAATATACTTACCTATAGTTACTTACAACAATACAACGTATTCAAAAATGTACGAGTTTATGAAAACATGAACTTGAGTTGGTTAAGTTTGGTCAATGTTTAGAATATTAAATTATACGAGTCATAACAGTTAGCAAACAATATAGTTTTAACTCTTTCAGCTTAAAGTTAATTCCATTAGATAACAATACGAGCAGTGATTTTACTAAATTGTCTAAATTAAATAAAACGTTAGTACCTAACCTTAATGATAATGTAACTTTTGATTTCTTTTGTTAAATAATTACTACCTTTATAATTTTACTAAAAATTTATCCTACTTTATATTTATATTTATTGCATACTTTCTGTATTCATATGTTCATTTGTATTTAAAACTTTAGCAATATATCCATAGACATAAATCGCCGGTGGCTAGAAAGTTTATCTTACCATAATCATGCATAATTATCCTTCTTCAATTTATTAATTTTTTAATATTATTATTAATAATAATTTATTAGTAACTATAAGTGAATAAGGTTTTGCACCTCGCCTTTTTTTTCAATGTTTGAATAATCACTAATCAGGGCTAAAGCATCCCGCTAAACTGAATCAATTTGCACCTATGGGCTATGAGTACATATATCAAAATGATATTAAAAGAAAAATTAATTTAAAACTTTAACTGACATAATACCTGATATACCTGTATAGAATGATATAATTTTAAAACTGACTAGAAAAAAAATATTATTACTGGTAAATTTATTAAACTAAAGAACGTTTTTACGTTTAAAATAATATAATATAATTAACCAAGAATGTAGTAGAATTATGAAAAAAATGTTGAAATTAAAATTAATTTTTAATCACTCGCTGCCATTACTGCGAATAGTACACGATCACTATTGGTATATCCTCATGGTCTATATATAACGCACCTAACGATCGTATTTTATAGACCCTGCAATGCCCGTGGGCGTGGAACCCAACGTCGGCATATTTATCGAAGACCATAAGAAACGAGCGGATGGCGATCCAAACGCCCCGCCGTTCGACGACTTACGAAATTATGCTTACGAAGGAGGCGGCAGCACTGCTGGATCATTGTCATCATTAAATACAGGTAAATTATACGATATACACATCGAAGATAGGTATATATTATATATTATTAAAACGTGAGGCGATTTGTTAGAACATATTATAACAGAAATAACAATCTGGATATTTTATACCCACATAATTTGAGTGATTTTCTTTTTAACGTATAAGTTTTCGGTATGAAGATATATTAGTAAGATCTATCTAATAAGAAAATTTCAAATAAAGAATTAAATAGTTATTAGAAATATTAAATTTTCCGTTAAGTTAAGTCTACTGTTGTGTCATCTTCAACATGGTTTTACACCTTTTCATTGACGATATGTCAATTTCCAATAAAAAAAAAATATGATATGATTAACAATAAACAAAACTAAGGGCCAAATTTTGGATTAAATAGGATTGTATTTATCATTATTGCAACCTGTATTTAACCATAGAAAATTGTATATTATATCGCCACGTTCCGAGTTAGGTTCATTGAAAAATTTAAAACACAAAAACTATCAAACGACAAAAAAAGATACAGTAAATATAGTTTATTTAGGAAATTTTATTGACTTATTTATAATCAACGTAAAGCTAAAACTTTGATAGTTGGAACTTTGAAATTTGCATGTTATTTATACCAGAAGGTATACCATGTAGGGACACACTAAGAAAAGATTTTTGTTAAATTTTAAAATTATTAACTAAAAGTATTATAAAAAAACTTTATATATTCTCTTTATAACTATATAAAAAATTACACTAAAAACAAACCACAGCCTTCCTTGGAAAATCATTTACAATCATTTGATTTTTAAATATCCCAATAAAAGATTACGTTTTTAATACGCCGATGATCTTTCGAAATCATATGTAGCACGGGCCACTAGTAATATTGGTAATCGAAACAATTATATTAATTGTACGTTTGTGTTTGCAGGTACCGAGGATGACCATCAGGACTACGAGTACTTAGTGTCTTGGGGTTCACACTTCGACAAGCTGGCCGACATGTACAGCCGGGACGGCGAACGAGAGATGGACGAGGAGCAGTAGAGGAAACGAAAAAACACGTTTACAGCAGACTGTTGTGTAGAATATAATATTATTATTGTCTTCATCATCACGACGTATCGTACCACACGGATAGTACGTGTCGTGTCATATTTATAATATATAATATGCATAATAATAATAATAATATTTTCGTTGTACATACACACAGGGCCGCTATAATTGAACTGAAAATCTAGTCATGATTAATTTTTTTTAATTTTTACTAAGTCCACTATAAACATAACTATTATTAGACGATCTCAACTCCCATTTTTGCTGCCATTTTATTATAATATTATATAAAATATGCTTACCGTTTATCGTTTGTATTTTACCCATCAATGATGTACATTGTTGCGTCATTACTACTGTCTACTACACCCCACTGCAAGACTAAATTATAATTATTAAAACACATTATTTATAAATACTATAAAACCTTGTCGTACCCTCATCATACTGCGACTTATCGTTTTTTTCGTGAACATTATTATTTTTTCTATCATCATTAACCCTTTTCATCATTCTTATGGTTTTTTATTTTTCGTAAAAGTAACGTCAAGTTCTTTTTTTATAATATAAAAAAAATATATATTACCTCAATGTAAGAGCAATTCGTTTTATTATTGATTGATTTTCACTCGAATGTTTTTACTATTTTTATTCAAACAAAACTGAGAAAAAAACATTGTGTACGTCAAATTATTGCCATTATACTATATATTCAGGGCAAACGCTACTTTTTTATTGTATGCTCAATTTCTGTTTAGATTACACAATATTATAGTTGTTTAACGATATATTGTATAAATTTGACACTGAATTATATTTGTATAAATCGATAAATCGAGTGAATCAATATATAATATAATATTATAATATTACAGCTGTAACATATAATACTATTATAATATATAATAAACGTAACACGGCCAGAGTCGACAAGATATAAGATTAAACAATTTATTTGTTCAGTCTAATATAATATAATATTATGTTGTTATATTGAAATCTTTTCGTACATATCTCTCGATGAAAAAAAAAGTGTTTTACTATACAATTAACATAATAATATAATAATTATCATTTCTATTTAACGATAATATTGTACATTATATTTGGAATCATATAAATTATAAATTAATTAGTTCACTAAATATTATAAATTAATAATACCACATCACGTTTTGTTTCACCCGGCACATTTATAGCATATTCAATTTAAATTTATAACAATATTATAGTATACTGTACAAAATATCATCACTATAATATATAGGTAGCTGTACTATATATATATATATACTTATAATATATATATATCATATTCTATACAACACACGATACAAACCCTCTTGACCACCACGCCAACCCACCCACATCACAACCACAGATCCCTTATTTGTTATTATATGTATATATTATTAATGTATAAATACATATATATTACTAAACGTAGACGGTATATATATCTAAATATATATGTATAGAGAGAGAGAGAAATTTTGTCCTAGTGCGTATTAACCTGATGTTCCAATTTTATATATTATTATTATTATTATTATTATTATACATGAACAATTAAAACAAACAAAAAAAAACAAAAAAAAAAAATTAAATTAATAATTTTGATAAGTTTACGATTAGTTTTATTTATATAAATTTTAAATTACCTATTATTATAGTATGATAACTATTATTATTATATTTCGTGTAGACATTAATTTATTGATAATTTGATTATATTATAACATTACGGTATACCTACATATATATATTATATGTATATTTATTATTAATATTATTATGACTGTGTACGATTTTATTTTCGTCTATCTCTAAGTTTTTGATTTTGTCCGTTTCGTTCAAAGTTAAAACCACCACGCTTGGCGTCAAAATGAAATTTTTTTATTTTTGTTCATTTGTGATTGTATCCGCAATGAGACGGTGGTGCTAGATTGGTCGTCGTCCCGTCGCCGCACTGTACTAAATTCACGACTGTGGCGGCCAGTTTGCACGACTATAATATTATTACTGTAAATCTCGTACTTTAAATGTCGTAGTGGTTTGTCGAACGGACGTCATAGCATTATATTATTATAGCGTACGTTAGTGTATTGTGTATTTGTGTATCGCTACCGAATGATCAAATTAAGTTTTAAGGCACCGAAAATGTAACAATATAATATAATTATATCGCGTGCAAGTCAAGCATAATACCTATTACTACCTATACCTATCGGCTATCGATAATAGGCGTACTTACTATTATTATACAATAATTTTATATTCGTTGTACAACTAAATGAACGATATGTAAACGAAAAACGACAAAAAAAAATAAATCTTAAACCACGTGCGTACAACGACGCACCTTCACGTGTTGCATTTAGATATATGAAATGTTGAGTACACAAAATTATTATTTCTTTCATTCTTACATAATATTATTTTGTTTGTATTGCGGTGTAGCCTATGATAATCAAAAACACAAAATAAGAGAATGATAATAATAATAATAATTTATTATAGGTTAGTAATTGAAACAAGACATTCCATAATAAATCGCGCCCGACATCCCACCGTAATAATATTTTGTACCTACTATATTATTATTGTTTTTGTTATTGCAATATCATTATGAGTCGCTTCCCACCTACATATAATGCTAAATGTGAACACACATCATTAAATAATATAATAATAATAATAATTATTAATATTAATTAATCGTTAAACTATATTATAATATAATTGAAATCTACTTCACCGTACCTTTTACATACACACCGTATTATAATCGTTACCGAGTGACAAGCCCATCACTCACTAGTCGTCAACGCCCACCCCCGTCTATCCGTTATTTCGTAATGTTTACCAAAGTTAACCTCAATACGTCCTGATTGTACCACTCACTTCCGGATAAATTTTAATATCTGTTTCGGTTTTTACCAAATTGTCTACAGCCGAATCGCTACAGGGATTTTACCGACGAACCGATTCGACTATTCACTAGGCCACACAATTTCGCAACATTTTAACTACGCAATTCCGCAGATTTTCGTTGTGAAAAAGATTTTTTTATTATTTTACCCAAACATTACACGATTCCGCATGAAAATTGTAAAATTTATGATTCTATTGAAAATTAAAATAAAACTTGATCCTAACGCGAAACACCTCCTCATCCTTCAGAATCAAAACGTTTTACGATTTTTTCGTCTATGATTACTACATACGTCCAACTTCCCATGCTTTCGACTTCTATATTGTTCGATATAAGTAGGTACATATATAACCACCATACCCTAAATACCCTTATATTATTATAATATGTGTCGCGCGTGTGTACATATATTTTTATTATAATAATAATAATTGTTATTATTATTATACGAGATTGTACCTGTGTTTTTTGTATTTGAATTTGTTTTTTACTTTCGATTTTTACACTGAAGACCCCCTAAAAAACCTCATCCCCCAGAACGCGATTTTGCGCTTTCTTCCATGTACCTATACATGTATATTATATTACATACTTACTCACGAATAAATGAAAAAACAAACAAACACGATCTGTTACTGCGATCGTCCTCTGATCGATCACTACTCCTCTACCAACACATGTTTATTCATTTACTTATTATTATTGTGTTAATATTATAATATAATTATTTATAAATATATATATTAATTCTAGTCACCCATCCGTCGTATTAAAATATTATATAATAAGATGATATACCTACCGACTTTTGTATACCAACCGTTTGTTTATTTTTTTTTTTCAACGTGTAACTAAATATTATTATTATGTGAAATACACGCTAAGACATTTTATTATATACATATATATATATATATGTGTTATATATATACTATTATTATACTGTAGATTTTAGTTATTTAAGTTAATTAATAATATAATATCATATAAGTTGCGTAGTGTTAAATTAAACGTAAATGAAGTAAAAAAAAGGCATTAGAAAAACAAAAACCGATTTTTGAACACTCGACGTTTCCGTTGTGTTTCATGTTTTTAATATACACACTGTAAAAACATAATATAAATGATAAATAATGATTAATTAGGATAATATAACATTTATAAGCATATACAAATATTGAGTGTTTTTATTACGTCATTTTCATCCCAATCTTTTCTTAAAATATGTTAAATTTGTACCTGTTGAATGGCATACCTATTTAGCATACCTTATTTTTTATTTATACGACAATTAATGTGGACCTAATTGTGCTATGCATATATTCTTTAATATTATTAATTAGCTATGATAATAAATTATGTAGAATCTTATTTTGAATTTTTAAGCATTTTGACCCAGCAGAATTGTGTTCATCAATATAAATTAAAAGATCAAACTCAAAGTGTTTTTGTAAATTATTTGAGGCCATAGTAGTTAGGATCATAGTTAGAAAAAAATACAGTTTAAAAATATTGAAAATACATAATATTGTTGTTTATGATTTTTTTTTCATAAGTATTTGAAGTTCAAATTTTGACAAAAACAAAAAGATTAAAGTTTTAATGAGAAAAGTAGTACCTAGATCAACTGATACACAGCACAACAAAACTTAAATACTAATAATTCATAAACTACTAGCCAGAATTTCAATTTTTTTTTTATAACCATATTATGTTATATTATTTAATACTCCAAAAAATATTTTATTTCAAAATATGAATTCAAATATATATAATATTGTTATTTAAAAAGGTAAAAAATTATAAGTTATAACAATAATATACTAAATGTGTATTAATGTTGTTTCATTTCAAATAGAAATTAGGTAAAAAAATATTTTCAAAAACACGAATAAATTTTAAATAATATATTTGTTGATAAAATAATCACCGTGTATATAATATAAAAGTTAGTTGAGAAAATGCTTCGACTTTCAACTTTGAAAGTGGGAGCTGGTAGCATATAAGATCTAGTTCAATTTTTTTAGATCGAAATTGAAAATTTTTTCTATAAAAATATTTAAAATAGAATAAGGTAATCCTTATTAGCTGTTATTATTACGTTCAGTTTAAAAATATTAAAAATACACATATGTTATCATGAATTGGGTTTTCCTTTTAAGCATTTGAAGTACAAATTTCTACAAAACTACCTACGAATATTTATAAAATATTACATTGTAGCCCATTTTAAAACGAATAATTGAAAATTATATAAACCCAATTTATAAATTTTTTGAACCTACTATTATATTAGAAATACAAATTTTACTTTCTGAGCGTAAACTGTTAAAAAATAGGTATACTATAGGATGCTATAGGTACTCGCATCTTCTGTCTTCATCTACAGACACGGTATAACGAAATCATGAATATTTTGAATGTCATTAAATTAGACTAAATTGACCTATGTGAAAGTTAAAGATAAGAACATAATCTGAGCTTAAACATTGGCTAATATTATGTTTTTTTATTTTTAAACAATATATATACCTATAAATATTAAGATATTACAAGTTAATTATGCTTATAAAGTTATAACTAAATGTCGAAAAAATCCAACGCTTAATCACAGGTTATATTCTTATATTTAACTTTGAAGATGAAAATGTTATTTAGAGAATGAGAATCTTATAATACGAATACGTTGATATTTTAATTTTTAAGTGAGTAATAACTACGTAAAATATAATGATATCAAAATGCCAACCTTACAAACCCTTAACTGTGTAAGGTTAATGATCTATTAAATGATAGAACCACTAATAGAGATCGGATTAAAACATCAATATTATAACAAGATAAATCCATTATTAAATAAATAATTAATAAACTCATGTTACAGAAATTATTATAGATGAATATTGTCGTGCCTCAAACGTAATAATTATTATTTATTACTTTTTAATTTTTAAGAAATGCCACGGATTCATCAAAATATATTATGTTAGATATTATATTATCTACATTCAAATAATTTTTTCTGTTATCATAATATGATTTTTATGGAATAAAAAAGAAGTGATACGAGAACTTGAAAAGAAGAAAGCTTTTTTAGAGCTCTTAATTTATCAGTCTAAATAATCCAAATGTATGTGTTTAATTATATTAACCTTATTAGAAATTATACTAAAATATCTCTTATTTGATGTTTAATATTTTTAAGCAGGTAGATATACTGGTTGTTATGTGCTACGAGATATTAAGGCTAAGTTAGTATGCCTCGTGTCGAAAGAGTTGCATATGCTACTATATAACCATGACATGTTTTGGGATAGTAAGAGCACCGATAATTATATTGCAGTAATGGTATTTTATTAGTTAAATGTACTTTGTTTATAAATACATTATTCATTATTAAGTTGTAACTATTCATTTTAATTAACACTTGGATTCAATTCTGATAATGGCACGCAACATGGTGTGCAAAAAAAGATTTACAAATAATGTGAAATCGGGTTATTTGATTTAGTACTAGTACATACAGTCAGACGTAGAAATTGAAATAGATGACATAATAATATAATCACATAAGTACTATGTCACTATGATTATTAGGTATTATTATATTTTTCTAATATATATATATATATATTTTAATATATTATATAAAAACTGATTACACAAATCTTTACACTTGTCTAGTCGTCCAGGTAGTATATTGGTAAACTATATTTAATATTTTTCACAGAATTTGCATTTATAAAATCTTACATGTATTATGATCACATAATTAATAAATAATCATTAAATTAATAAACTAAAAAAATAGGTACTTCCCACAATAATTGTAAATATTCTTATTTTAGTGAGATTCACATTGTTTGACACAGACTCACATAGTTACAGTGTTATTAAATTTGGTTTATAACTTCAAAACAATAATTTAACCAACACTTTCCATAACAATATTCTTTAGTTAAACTAATTAACTAATGCATAATAACATTAATAGTTTAATCAAAGTCTTAAATAGTTAAATATAAATTCGTACATTGAACTCATAATATATTACAATACATTTTAATACTCACGAGTTTTGGAATTTTTTTTATTACCTTGACCTAAAGCAGCAAATTTCAAAACACAATTAATTATCATTTTCGAACTAATAAGCAATATGTCTTATAAATTTGGCAATATTGTAATAATAATAATAATAATAATAATATTTATTAATATCAAAAAACAAAAGCGGGTAAGTGGGTACCGCTCTGCTATGTATGGATCATTATTATATATTATAGGAGTGTTAAATTTGAATCCAATGATAGTTATCATTGTATACGAAAAACTATTCTAAACGAAGATGATTTGTCAGCCTAGGATATAATTTCCAGTGGTTGGAGAAAAAGATGGTTTATATTATATATTTTAATGGCCTGAATACACCAAAATTTAAGTTCTTTTATAATTGTTTTAGGATAAACTTATGAAAAACCTTGTATTAAATTTTCAACTCTTAGCTACTTACGCAAAATTTTTTATTAATTATAGCTACAAAATAATTTGCAAACATTCAAGAATTTGACAAATTTTTATCAATATTTGAACTTCAAATGCTAATAAAAAAAAATTGTGCATATGTATTCTTATAATTTTTTAATCACTATAAGAATAACTTATGAGAAACTTTGTATCAAATTTATAAATATTAGTATAGTATTAACACTATTTTTTTAAAAGAAATGCAGAATTAAGAGAATATATTAATTAATGAATAATTGGTTTTACAATAATATTTAATTAAACATGTATTTAATACATACTAACTATACATTTTGTAAAAGTATGTTTATAACAGCTACCTAATAACTATAAAAACTGAAATCCCCTTATAAAAACTAATATTTAGTTAAATAATGTTTTTCACTTGAATAATATTTTAAATAAAATACTCAATAAGTTGGTTGGATATCTCTTATATTTCACCTAAAACAAAACTTTATTTTAAATGATGTATTAAGTTTAGTTTTTAGTGTATTTTATAATAAAATATATTTTAGACACACTGAACTTTATTATTACTTGAGACACATCTACGTAACTTATCTATAATAGTAACATTTATAACTTATAACAGAGATACGAACATCAGGTATAATGTATAAGAGAAGTATTTAGTTTATATAGTATATTATAAGTTAAAATATTAAAATATAATATTTTAATTATCGCCATTGTATACGTTTTACATACTGATTAGTAAGTTTTTTCAAGTACAACAAATTGGATTGAAGAGCTTTCATAAAACGTCCCATTGCTAGTCCACACCCATCGATTCATTTGATTTTATCTGTTATTAGAATTATTTAGGAAAACAGAAAACTTTGACAAATAATATAGTAGGTATATTTTTATATATTTTTAACTTAATCAATGTTTCAAACTTTAATATTTAAGGAAGCCATAGATATGATGGTATTAAAAGTAAAACCTGGGTGAATTGGTTCATGTAAAGATACACAACATACTGCTTGAACTTAGTCGCATTCCTGTGTTTGCAGATAAATATTAGATATTATTACAGATTATGATAATTGTTTGTGGTTATAAGGTATTTTATGTACGTTAAAATAATTGATAAATTTGGTTCTAATTTATGTATTATAATTTATAGTTATCTGTTAAGAACCAACAACTTAAAAAACCACTAAAGTATTAAAATATAAATATATCTAGTATTTTAATCTTAAACGGTGTTCTATTCATCTTCCGTTTTCCTTTGGTCAATGGTGTGAGAAAACATTGGAAAATCGTCCACATTATTAGCAACGAAGTTCATCAAAACTGTGTTTAACTTTTCTCCATACAACTGATCGAAACGCCTATCGAGATAAGGACTCCTCGACAACTTTGAAATCTAAGTAAAAATCCAGTAATACAGATTTAATATATTACATATTTGACGAGTGATAAGTTTTACCGTATTGACTTTCAGCTCAGACATCAACGTAGCAACATCATCACAGCATAAGAACTTTTTGATTAACTGTTTATACATACTAAAAAGGTTTATTCTCGAAATAAATTTTATATAATAACATAGTACTTTATTGTCTCGTTTCAGTTTTGTCTCGTCCAACAGCTCCCAAAACTTGTTCGAGTATAAAGGATATGACCAAGATTGGTTGAAATAATCAAAGAAACACGGAATAGAATTCATTTTGAAACGGTACATCATATCGTTAAACAAATTCACGTGTTTTCCACATAGATTTATTAAATTTAAATACTTAATATCCTAAAAAATGTGTCAAATTAAATAAGTAAATAAACTTAAAAATAAATATATAAATTAAAAAAGCATCAAACAAGTATAAACCTATAGTAATTTCTAAAGTATGCAAGTAATTCAATATTCACTCACTTTATTGGAATAACACGATAATGATAGTACGTAACCATTATTATCTACGAGAATTTCGAAATATCCATCAGTAGCATTACCAGTACTGAGTTTACTTGCATGAATCTTAAGAGATTTTAGAACGGGAATTACGGCGTGGAAATAATTATATTTTCCAGGGAATTGACAGTACTCAAAAAGTGGACGAGCATATGCGTCGTTTGATTTGTCATCTTCAATAATTCCCAATCGTTTCATCAGCACGTTGGCCACTCGAGCTCCAATTTCTAATCTGCTGTAATACATATGGTGTGATACGACAAAATATGCATTATGCATGAACCTCGCCATAGGTCCTGCAGCATACACAAATTCGATGTTAGTCTCGAACGATGTATTTACCACTAAATGTCCGTCAAACTTCAACGCGGACTGTAACATTGCTGAAAACATAAATCCAACAATTAAATAATAATGATTACTTTAATTTAAAATAAAATAATTACAATTATAATAATTATCCATTTTAAAATCTTAATTACTAAAACCTAATTACTTATAAGTAATTAATTTTATGTTTCAATATGAATATTAAATAACATATTTGTCTCTACTAGAATTAATATAGGTATTAGTTTTTTACTTATAATAGCTTTATTTTTTGTGTATGTACTATGTACGTATAGCTATGTATGTATAACAATTTAATTAACGTTATGTATAACGTTTAGCTATGTATGTATAACAATCCTACACTAGTTCCTGGATAACAACTAATTTTTCTGCGCCTTAAACCCAGCTTTATACAGACATTTTAGGTATTTACACCACTTTTTTTTTTTTTTGATATTTTATAATTATAATAATGCCATTGGAATGCATAAAAAAATATAATATAGGTATTGCATCAATAAATTTGGACACACGTTGCCTCCCGGGAAAAAACTAAAACTGATAACTGTAGGTACACACAAAAATCTTTAAAATTTTATTCATATAAAACTAAAAATACCAGATAAAATTATATACGATGTACATTAGTCCATTGACTTAACCATGTTTCTTTAACGTCAAATAATTTTTTAAGTATATTTTGATTACTTTATTACCCATAGGCCGTAACGATAGGTACACCACAACTAAGCTGAACCGTGGAACTAGTTAAAAATAAAACACTTACTTATATGGGCTATACGTAAATCTAAAACAAAATACTTACTAAACCAATTCACTTTACTAATATACTTCTGGTCGAACCAAAACACTGCAGCACAATCAATTGTAAGTAGTGCGTCACCAACAGCTGTTGTAAACGTCACTTTTCGTATACGCGTTCGGTCTCCATTTAATGTGAATTTTTCAAATACAGATTTTTTATACACACGTACTCCTTGTTTATGTAATTCATTGTAAACAGCATTTACAATCTAATTAGGTATATTAAATTATGCTTAATTATTATATACTTTTGAACTGCATACATTATAATATGGAACTTTCTAGATAAGTTACTTACAAACTTATTAGCTATGAATGGAATGTTTTTTTTCGCATGAGTTTCTACATAAACTATTCGAGATCCATCAATATTATTCTCGAGAAGAACATTAATCACCGTTAGTGACCCCAAATATTTTCCAAATACGACAATGTCTAATATTTTATAAAAAGTGGTTTATTTTTAGACCAAGAAATTAAAAAAATAATAATAATAAATAATTTAATGATTTTAAAAAGTCATTCGACTAGAATTGTTGCTATAAAAATATCAATTTCAAATAAATAGTTATAATAACTGTGTAAATTCACTATTCATATTTTCTTCATATTCTATGTTTTTGATTTTAAGAGAGGTTATAAAGTTCATTATTTTTCCACGCATCTAATTCATTAGAAGAAGGGGGACTATAAACAGTAATACAATTTCGTATACCTTTATCAGTTTTCAATATGTAATATGTAATAATTACAGTCAAATGTATGGCATATAATTTATGGATTTTAAACATTGTATTCACAATTCCACTATTTTTTACAAAAAAATAATATAAAACGTATTTAAGCATCTACCTAATTTATCATTGATTTAAATTTTAAAATTATATATAATTATAGTTCACTGTTCTATTATAATATACTAAATCAATTTGTTCATACATAAGTACTATTTATCTTGTATTCTTGTCATTTAAAAAATTACCTTTTTCATTATTTTTTACTGATTCAATATATTTGAAAGCATGGGTGACATCGTGTTCAGAGTTTAATAAAAATAAATTTTCCAGTTTGTTGTTTTTATCACTCGATCTAGTATACGAATATATAACAACAACCGATAAAATATTATATCTATACAAATATTTTTCACCAGTTACTCGATAGAATTTTGAGGTTTAGTTTCATTTTCCTCAGCAGTATACCCAAATTGTTCACCATAGAATAAAAATAAATAATCGTAATAGACTTGTTCATCTTCATTAACAGTTACACATTTATCGGCTCTAAGCAAAAACAGTTTCAAATAGTAAATATATATATATATGTTTAGTGAAGTACACGTAATATAAATTAAAAACTAAATAACTGAATGGAACCTATTTTTGTTTTTGGATTTGAGTAGAACAAAGTAACTATTTTATTGAATTTATTGATTAAACTAACAATAACTAAAATAATTGTAGACCTTATATAGGTACATTTTTTCAACGCTAAAATTGCAGTTATTTTAATTAAGAAGTAATTTTTACAAACTTGTTAATTGCTGTTACTGTGCCAGTGATGACATCTACAAATGATTTAAAACCCATAGAAATCATATACTCGTAATTAAAGTGCGATATTTTTGGAATCATTCTATCCTCCAAGTCACTTAAAGTAAGTTGATATGGTGTACCACAATCAGAAATGAGTACTATATTGCCAAATCTAATGTAATAACTAACTGGGCTAAATACAACAAATTAATTAGATACGATTAATAAAAAAAAAAATCAAGCAACTATGTTATTGTTCATAAAAAAATGTTCCTACATTTTCACAATCTTTAATACTATGGTTGATTAGCGGTTGATTACCTACCTAGAATAAACGTATAGTTGGTACACTGATACATAGGTATAATAGAGTTGTGTACCATTTTCAGAAAATTTGTAATAAACACACAATTTAAGTACCATTAAGCTAAAACCTAATTGATAATAAAAATACTACATTATTATTGTTTTCAACAATCAATAAATCATCATTATTTTAAAGTTTCAAATGTTTGATTATAATTACTAAATGATGATTTTTCAGATTTTATATTTATATTTATTTCAACTGTTCAAAAATGGCTATGGAATATTAATTAATTATATTTGTTAAATAAACAGTAGGTGGGTATTTACTCTGATCTTTTGATTGTGGTGTGATAATTGAATACCTATCTCAAAATGACAGTAGGTAGCACAAAAAAATCAAATAATCTTAACGTATATATATTTTATAAAACAAATTTTTACAATGAAAATCAACTATATATTTTTATTTTTAATTATTAGGTATTGCATAAATAATATAACAAAAAATATATTTCAAATAATTTTGCGGAACTCTAAATAAAGTTCGAGGCACTCTGGTTGGGAATCTCTGGTCTAACCTAACGTCGTTTACACTCGATTTATTCTAAAGAATAATTTTTAATCAAAATCAGTAAAAATTTAATCTTAAATTACTTGAACAGGAGACTTTCTAAAAAAGATAAAGCTACTACAGATGCTCCAACCACAACAATCTTGGCGTCTATTGACAATGTTTGAGTACTGCACAATCGTGTATTTATATGAAATAGCGCAAACTTTTGATGTTCACCAGACACGTTTTCATTATCGTATTGAATACGAAGTCGAGGTTTCACAGGAATTAATTCTTTTATTTCAGTAATGTAAGACAATTCATACTAAAATTAACGAATATTGTTAATATTGATGTTTATATCATAATATTAGATTTATTAATATTATTCATAAAATTAAAACGAAAAATTCAACGTTTTAAAAACCATGTATAAATTTATAATTTGTCTTACTTCTTCCATTATCGTTATATCTGTATAAAGTTTATAAAACAAACAATTAATATCACTGTATTCCATTACAAACTTAAGCAAACCACGGGATTTCTTAATAAATGTTCTTTGCATATCCATATTCAGTAAAACAGCCATATGATTACGAGCTAGTTTGGGGTACACATAACAGGCCACATCAAAATAATTATTCAAAAATTTAATTTCATCGTTTAATCTAAAAGAGAAAAATACCATTAATACTTGATTAAATATTATACGGCTTTTTAATGGTTTTTGGGTTGTGTTTTTTTGTTGATTTATTTTGAATTGTTAAGGTTTCGATTAGAATTAGGTACCTAACTAATAAAGTAATATATATCAATACAAAAATGTCTTTTAAACTGTATAGTGTTTAAGCATAAATTTTCAGAATAAATTCACTAACCTTTGATTATTATTTTACATAAATCGCTTTACTAAATTTATGTGAGTTTATTTACAATGGATTTCAATTATTTTTTTTTTAATTAAAACAGTATATAAATTATTCACAATAGATATACTAAAATAAATAATTACCGAATTACACAATATCCAATTGGTTGATCGTTACATTGAAAAATATAAGTTTTATATCTCGTATCTTCAAAAACCGATTTTGATATATTATTTGAAATTACATGCTTTAGAGGGTGATTTTCAATCATAAGTTCCATAAGTTCCAAATGTTCTTTTGTAACTAGTACACACGAAAATGTTCTAAAATAATAAAGTTAATTACAGTTAACAAATTTAAAAATAACATTTAAAACAACGAATTATTGTATTGAATACAAAATTATATTATGCTTACCCAGTTAGGAAAGATCGATGCAGTATGTAAAGTAAACCCATGGGATAAGTACGGTTGGGCTTCAAAGTGGCATTCTAAAATACATGCATTTTATTAATAAAAATATAACTTAAATAAATCATATAGTGTTTAGTTATACACATACACAAAAAAACTTTTTAAGTTCGGGTGGAGTCGCAATTGTATGTAAGTTCATTAAACAATATTCATACTGAGGAAATTCAATGAAATAAATAAAAATTGAAATCAAATAGTCCCACGTGGCTCTAAAAACATTGTATAATATATGCACAATAAAAGCAATAATTTTAAGAAGAAATCGTGCCTACTTATTTTCTTCATCGACGTCGATCAACATTAATTCTATCATGAAAGCAGTTCTTTTATAATCTATTTTTGTAAAAGTTATGTTCTCTGATGAATCATATGAACTGCTGACATAATAGGACATGTCATTCGCTTTTTTAGACTCTTTATCTTGAAACTTTAGAAAATCTTTAATTATATCTGTAAATTTAAATGTAAATTAAAATAATTCATAGCTATTATAATATAATAATAATTAAGTCTAAAAAAAATAGTCTAATTGTCATCATTCAACGATTTAAATTAAATAGTACATTACCATTTAATATCCCATTACATAGGTACTAGGTAGTAGTATTTTAAATTGTTTATATGAATATTATTTTAGAATCTGAACAAATAAGTGATGAATATATTGATTTTACAATGATGTGTGTTTTTTTTGTGTCTGTGTACAGCATAACTTGTTGAAATAATGCTTCAATTTTAAACTTCAGGAAGGGGTTTCCGATTGAAAATGAATAATATCCTTGGTACATTATAGAGATCAAAAATAAGAATTTTCCAACAGTTTGAAAAAAAAAACAAATCGATTTTTTTTATATAGGGTGAATTTTTATCAAACAACACTCATTATTTCAAAAAGTAAAGAATTTTTTTTCCAATTTTTTTTTTCAAATTTCTAGATACATGTTTTTATAGAATTGTAAAAAATTTAAATTTTTTTCACTCTTATATTTAATAGATAAAAAACTATCAGCTTTTGATTTTCAAATGGCAACCTATATTAATAATTTCATAAATTAATAAAACTATTTTTTTCATGAGTTTTCATGTTAAAATTGTTAACTTTCGTTGATCCGTCGGTGAGTTATATATAGCTACTCAAAGTTGGTTGAATTTAGAAGGTTTTTAGGTGTTATACATCAA
Organism: Aphis craccivora; assembly: GCA_009835225.1. NCBI lineage: Eukaryota > Metazoa > Arthropoda > Insecta > Hemiptera > Aphididae > Aphis > Aphis craccivora. Next base: position 87,741 of record VUJU01000474.1, read on the forward strand.
TACTAATTAGCACCGTCATATCTGGGATTTTTATTTGTAGAACCCAGTAGCTATTATAGTACCTAATGAATTTGATATCGTCGATTTCATGGGGGTGTAGCGGAGATTGGTGATAATATTTATACCTGTTCCTACCTACATCATATACTTATTATCAATTGTCATATAGTTATAATTAATTGGAAGAATATTATTAATCATATTACCTACTAATAATTATCTACTAACAATTTATAACACATTTAAACTCAATAAACACTTCCCAAAACTATCCAAATTTGAGGGGCTATATCTCATCAACGGTTTGACGAAAAATGAAAATTTAAACGTGATAATTCATAAAAAAAATAGCGTTTTTAATTTATGAAATTTTAAGTATAGGTTATCATTTGAAAATCAAATAGTGGTTTACCTAATAAATATAAGGGTAAATATAATAAAAATTTCTACAATTCTAGAACAGTGTAAATCTGAAATGTTGAAAAAAAAAATTGGAGAAAGTATTGTTCAAAAACTAATCACTGCAAATACTTGAATTTTTTTTTAAATGTTTATATTACTATTATCTATACAGGGCGATTATTTTATCAAATACACTAATTATTTAAAAAAATATAGACTTTTTTTCTAATTTTTAGATACATAAGATACATGTTTTTCTACAACTGTATAAAATTTTTTTTAGATTTTGAACGAAGTGATGAATGTATTGATTTTACAATGATGTGTGTTTTTTTTTTTTTTGTTACCTTGTCTGTGTACAGCATAACTAGTCGAAATAATGCTCCAATTTCAACTTTGGGGGTTGTTTCCGATATAAAAGTGAATATCCTTGGTTCATTATAGAGGTCAAAAGTTAACATTTTCCAACAGTTTTCAAAAAAATTGAGAAAAACCAAAAAAAAAAATGAAGGAAAAACAGGAATTTTTACGCAAAATCTGTTTTTGACCAAATCGATTTTTTTATATGGTTGTAATTCAAAAACTAATCACTGTAAATACTTGAAATTTTCACCAAATGTTTATGTCAGTATTATCTATATACAATTATATTTTCAAAAATTGTTGACTTTTTTTGAGTTATTTATAAATCACTGGAATTTTCGATTTTTTTGAGAAATTTTTTTTAAAGTGTCATAAAAAAATTTTGGATGACCAAAAAGTTTTGAAAATTTAGTAAAAGGTTCCTTATGAGTTGTTCTTATTGTAGCTAAAAACAATTAAAAATCGTTGGTCACGATTTTTTTTTTTGCAAGCCTTTATTGTTCAAGTATTTACGAAATCTGTCGAAAACGCGAAAATTTGCAAGTAATTTTGAAGTTGAAAAATCATAAATTTTTTGTGTTTATAACTAAGGATTAAAATTACATCACTAAGTTTTCCATAAGTATTCTTTCAAGTAGCTATAGAAAAAACTCGTAACATCATTATAGGAAAAATAAGTGCGTTTGAATTTTAAATTTTTACGAAATAGCATAATGATAACGATTTATCCCAAACGATTTTAAAAATATATTTAAATTTATTAATTTAAATAGGTATTTGTTATTATTCAAAAAGTATAAGTCGTAGATACTTGAAAATTGTACCAGTTATTAAGATTCGCGTTTTCTTTACGTGATTTAAACATCAAAATATTTTGACTTTTTTTGAGCTACCTATTTATAGACAACTGAAATTTTCAAATTTTCTGAAAAAATTTTTTTGAAGTGTCGATAAAATTTTTTTGGCCCAATCAAAATACTTAAAAATTTAATGCAAAGTTCCTCATAAGTTATTCTTATAGTGATTACAAAATTATAAGAATACATATGCACAATTTTTTTTTATTAGCTTTTGAAGTTCAACTATTGACAAAAATTCGTCAAAAGCATGAATATTTGGAAATTATTTTGTAGGTATAATTTAAACAAATTTTTGTATAAGTAGCTAAGAGTTGAAAATTTAATACAAGATTTTCCATAAGTTTAGCTAATAATAATTATAAAAAAAACTTAAATTTTGATGTATTCAGGC